>JAWNNU010000715.1:0-64263 GCA_035044585.1 Scaptomyza polygonia | reverse complement strand
GCGTTGTCGGCGGGTCCTGATTTCGTCCTCTAGCCTGTCAAAGTATTGGGGAGGCAGAAAGAATCCTAAAAATTCCATTTTGAACGTTCCCCACGTCACTTCCCTTAATCCGCTCGTTGAGATCCAACTACCTGCCATGCCTGTCAAAGCCTCGCTCATCGCTCTCGGTATGCGATTCAGATCTATATCGTACGCTCGGGCGCGTTCTTCCAATGTTTCTATGAACGCAAGTGGGTCAGCATAACCGTCAAACTTAACACCCCATTTCCTAACCTGATCAGGGACGACCATGTAATGCCGGTGACTGTTAGCGAGTTCGTACATTTGCCTGTAATTCGCTTGGCTCTCCTGGGTACTAGTCGCGGGCGGCACTTCATGTATGTTTGGGGTCAATCCAGCTATATATCCGCCAACGGCCGTTCTGTTTAATTTTATTTATATTTCGTTTATTTAAATTTTCTTTAAATTATTTAAATTTTATTCAATTTTATTTAAATTTTGTTCATATATAAAATTTCGTTTATTTAAATTTTCTTTAATTTATTTAAATTTTATTCAATTTTATTTAAATTTTGTTCATATATAAAATCTATTTAAATTTTCTTTAATTTATTTAAATTTTATTTAATTTTATTTAAATTTTTGTTTATTTAAATTTTTTTCCCACACTCGTCCCACTGTATCGCAATCAGCTACCGCGCAAAAACTAATTCCAATCTTCGGGTGTTGGCGTGTGCTGCGCTTTCACAGTCAGCGCTCGCGTTGCTCTGCTGTGATCACTTTTTCACCAATGACTCTGTTCCCCGCGGTTTAGCCTTTTTACCGCTGAACGTTTACGCCTATCGTTTCGCTGTTTCCGTTCGTTAAGTTGGTGCGTTTTCCTTCACCGTCAACTTCGCTGCACGTGCACTCTAAGCGTAGGCCGATTCGTCGTTTAAGCACTTACAAAAAAAAAATATTCTTCGCGACAACTGTACGTTTAGGCAATTTTCGTCAGTGCCGAATGACCATCTGCCATCTTTAATTGCCCTCGCCGTTACTTTCAGTTTTTTTTTTTGTTTCTAACTCGCGCGCAATCGCGTGGTATGACCGGGTATGTCCGACCGCTTCGATTCACTTTTAGTAACACGTTTGGGGTTTTTGTTTCCAACTTGCACTACACCTCTTTCACGTTAAGTCCCTGCTCGGGCGCCACTTGTAAAGTAGTTACTTAGCCGGGGTACAGATCTCAGTCTGTCCACGGTCCACGTCACAAGATATTTGTATTTTATATCAGGGACGCTCGCGAAATGGAGGCAAATATCGCGGCGTTCGTCGGGCAGCGCGGAGAGCAAGCGCCTCGACGGCTAGGGGCGTGCGGCGGCGTCCTCGCTTTCCAAAGGCGTGACCAGCCGTTTTACACTCACAAATCACGCCCTTCTCATTACTTTATGACCTCGAACAAAACGCATGTAGGTTTGGGGTCGTTTCATTTCTTTTTATTCTCGAATACCTTCGTGGTACTTACACTTTAACTTTTCTAATCTTATCTCGTAATCTTATTTGCTACTCCGCTATCGCGTCTGCTCAGTTGCGTATTCTCCCACTCACAACTTTGCCGGTCTCGCAAAGGGGGCCAGCGCGCTTCTTTCTGCCCTTGCTCGCGACTATTGGGTCATTTGTCGCCGGCTTCGCTGTCCGGTTCACTTGCTGCGCTGCGTTGTGGTACATTGTTAAACTTTGTTTGTTCTTCTTTTCTCTCGCTGGTGTTTGTCTCATGTTTATTAAGTGTACGTATTTTAAGCTAATTATATTCGTTTCATTTCAATGGCTTCCTATGACCGTTAACTATGTCCTATATCTATTAATTGTCTTATATCTATTAATTGTCTTATATCTATTTATTGTTCATAATAGATGATAATTTGGCAAACTTAATAATTCATAATAGGAAACAATTCATAATCGGCATAATCCATAATAAGAAACAATTCGCGATAAGTAATATTTATAATAAGTAATGTTTATAATTAGGCATAATTCAAAGCAAGAAATAATAATTCGTGATAAGTTATATTTATAATAAGTAATGTTTATAATTAGGCATAATTCATAGTAAGAAATAATAATTCGTGATAAGTAATATTTATGTGTGGGAGGCTCGCCTCGGGCCTACCTCACAATAAAAATAAAAACATGTCTAATGTCTGTAAAAACTCTAGTCATCGATGAATGAGTTGGTATCTGCGAAGTCTATTGTGTCCCCTTCCAAGTCTATAGCATTTCCATCAGAAGCAGGTTCTATACGAAAGCAAGTATTTTTGAAAGGTCAAGGTCTTCTATGCCTCTAATTTGGTTTATATGTTGTTCTAGAAAAAGACAGTTCGTTTTCTTGCTAAGGATATGCACACTGCTATAATGTGTAAGGAGTATTCTTCCACCGAAGCAACATTTGGCTCGCCTGAGGCCAGGTATCATTGCCCAGTTTGCCTCAAGCGACTCTCTTTGATCCTTAGTTCCTATCTTGTTGCGTCTCTTCCTACGTCGGCTCGAGTGCATTTAGGAGCGTTCTGCCCTCAATCTTGCTTGTTTGTCTTTTTGTAAGCTGATTTATGAACATGACTCTTGTCCGATCTTAGGGTACATAAAGGACAAAGAGGATTAAATATGTAGTGATTATAAAAAAAAAAACCAATCAAAGATACGCTGAAAAAAAAAACATTACGGAGCTAATGTTCAGTCAATTGTTTAATGATAATAATCTGAAATATAATAAAGCAGCTAAAATAAGATTTATAAAACTTAGTGTAGTAATTGTAAAAATGGTTTAAGCCATTTTCTTAAATCATATGCAAATCTGAATTTCAAGTAAATGAGAATGGCTACGATAGCTACTACCAAACCGAAAAACTTTAATTTTGTTAATAATAGATATACAAACTGTAAAATCATCACAGCACACATATTGAATGACGAGTATGATGGTGCTGACCTGAAATACAGTTTCTAGAAGGTGTGTATTAAGATGATTAAACGGATACATTTTTAGGAATTTTAAATGAGAATAAATCATGCATATCTAGAAGTGAATTTCTGAAAATGAAAAGTACGTAGTAGGTTCGACTATGATATAAGTCTAAATGCAAACCCTAATATATATTTTGACTATCATGTTTTTGATCGAAGTCCCTCCGAATACTTTATACATTTTTTTAATTAACGTTTGGTGCTTGATTTCCATTTGTCAATTGTTTTTGTATCCACAGCATTTTTTTGTGAGCTGGTGTGTGAGATGTTGCAGGACATAGAGGCGGTGGAAAGTAAAACAAAACTTTCAGATGGTTACATGCAAGCCATACTTAATATAGGTATGAGTATCTTATGCGTGTACAAGTGATGGTCCAGGTGATTTAGTTATAGCAAGGGGGCCACAGTGTAAAGCCTGAGGATAGTTTAGCCGTGGGGCCAAATGAAGTCGTCGGGTGTGTGAGTCTTAAACGAATGTGAGTGTGCTTGGTTTGGAGGACGCCAGGTTGTTGCAAACAGCGATAGTACGTCGTAAGGGCACTTATTTTTATCTTGGGGCGGTCCAATTGTGATTAGAAGCGTTTCAAGCGGCACCTCATTTACACCACCGTTGGTAAACAGCGACTCACTATCGGGCATTGAGTGACCTGACCTTTTAGCAGCTTAACCGGCTCCGGTTTTAAAAAGTTAAATAGTTATTGAATATCAATTCGGGGAAACATGTGATAAATCATGAAAAAAAAAAATTTATAGAAGTAAAGCGAATCAAAAAAGAAGAAAAGAAAAATAAATCATGAGCTGCAGCAGAAATAATTAAATAAAATAATAGTCAGCAAGCGAAAAGGAATATGTTAAGCCCATTTCATTAAGTAGTGACACAATCTCAAAGTGCGTAAGAAACAGCCTTAGGGAAAGAACCAACTAAGAACAAAGACGAAATTATACAAGACAGTTTTATCTTTCCATTAGTTTTGTAAACTGTCTAACTTGTCAAGCATAGCCAAGGAAATTGGTCTTTAAACTTTTTAAAACGAAAATATATGAAGCTCCTTTAGTGTGAACGTTTTTAGACTCATGATTTTCATGTAGCGAAATACATCTGAATTCGATTATTCAACTCAATATATTACTGTTTATAGTTTAAATAGAAAGCTTTATGTGAAGTCTATTCCAAATGAGAATAGAAACTTTGGAAGCCTATTAAGCGAAATCCTGGGGGTCGCTATTACACGCCTTATAGCAAATCAGTTTTAAAACGAAACAACGACCGGTAAACAAAAATATTAGAGTGTTGTTGGTATTATACTTAAAAAGTTCATCGAAGAAAAACTATACAGTAGCCGTGTTAGTCTATCAGAATAAAAAAAACAAAACATTTAAATTAGGTAAGTCAAATGACCTTAGAAATTAAAAAATAAAACGATATAAACAAACAAGGCAACCATCATCGGAAGGCAGAATGTAATGTATACACTTATGTTAGCTAAATTACATAATTCACGGATCGGATCGCAGTGGTTTTGAAAAATGAATAAGCTGCAATCAAAAAAGCAAAAACCATCAAAAAGCTAGATTCTGAACAAAGTTTAATCTCGCAAGCTAAAAATTGATATTAATAGATTGCATAGGAATTGACGAACAGACCTAAAATTGGCTTGCACTTAAATTAAGAGCCAATGCATAAGAGCAAAAAGCAAAAAACAAAATAAAAATAAAAATACAAAAAATAATTTAAACCAAAATCAATAAACAATACCAAAATGGCCCTTTACACTATTTTGAAGTCTTACCAAGGCAAGTGAAGTCACAAAAAAAAAATTGATGCCCTAAAAAATAAATAAACAATCAACCAGAACATAGTGAAGCTAAAATCTTGGAAATAACCTTTATAATTTCTTTCATATAAAGAACAACGTTATCTCGCTCTTTCAATGTCCGAGCTGTAAACCACAAGAATCATAAAAGATTATAGCCTATCAAATACCGCTTAAACAAGCACTATAAGAATGTTCTGTGTTATCTTAATGAATATAGGACTATTCTTGCGCACTCTCACGAATTATGTAGCTTAAAAATAAAACGAACTTTTCTTTGATTATAATTTTGTATTGCTCTTGAGATGATGTTGGCACAATGTCCAAATGCATTAGTCGCCAGAATCCGAGCATGAACATTTGTTGGATTATCTAAATTCATAAGAACAATGAAGTCTAAACGGTCTTAGAACCAGGATTCCTAGTCTACTGTTAATTACTGTAAATGACTGTTTGCGTTTTTTATGTAAGTGAAATTTAGAGTTAAAATAGGCTTAAGGCAAGTAGTGAAATCATAAAGAACATACTCTTACAAGAAACCTTCTACATACATGAAGTGCTCTACAATACAACCATACAAAGCAAGATAAATCCTACCATACAGTTTCTGAAAATCAACCAAAACCTAAACCAAACCTTATTCTCTGGAACCTTCCCCCCAAACAATTCTCTATAAAAATCAGTCCTTACCTTAAAATTAGCAGAAAAGATCAAGCGGTAGTTAACGACTTATATTAAGGAAATAGAAACAACATGCAATCAACGTGTGTTTAAACCAACTCGGTGTAAAATGACCTATATAATGATCAAATCATAATACAATTAAAAATATTTAGTACTTTACCGCCCATTAAGGAAAACAGCTACTTTTTACATAGTCTTGACATTTATCACATCACAACCTTATATCTAGGAAAAATACAAAGTTAATAAGAATGAAACATATAAGAACGGCCTTATGTATATTAGAATCCTATAGCGAAAATAAGTTTTGAGAACAAGAGCAAATACGTTTGTATGAGAAATAGAAATAATAGGTAGAAGAAAAAATGAGCTTTAATATAAAGGTATATTGAAAAACGAGGTGCCGTTCTTAAATTTAATATAGTATCATTTAATGTTAAGATACTCATAAATCAAAACTGAAGCCAGTTTAATACCCTTCGTTATTAAATACGACAATGAGTGTGAAAACAAATAATAAAATCATAAATGTCCATTAATTAATGGAAATAAACTACGAAATATTCTTAGTTTTAGTAATGAGTTGGAAAATCCCGAAATCGTGTCTAATCATTAAAAAGTGTAATGTTTAACATAAAAGTAGTTGAATGAAACATTGATAAATTACTGAACCTTTTGTGGAAAAGGTATGTAGGTTGACAATTAAAATATACTATAGCAATCAGTTATAAGAGAAAAAATTCAAATCCGAACGATTTCCCTGTTAAGTTATAGGTGCCATTTAATATATAATACATAACATGAAGGATTTAGAAGCCAAAAGAATACTTATTTGAAGAAAACAATTCAACATAACACAAGTTAAGGTGAGGTATCAGACAACATCAAGAGGATACATTAAATAAGAATTTTTGAAGTCACTTAATGAGTTCAAACACATTCTTAATATCTTTTTAGCGTAAATAACTCACTGGAAAATATAAGAAAGAGACTGCGATACAAATTCTAATTGTTGAGCCTATAGGATGCGTTTCATGTACGCTCGTGTATACAATTAGATAAGGGGGCGTGTCTTATTATACTAATATACGGAGGATCAATAACATTTACCCCCTCAAACACTTGCCCCCCCTAACACTTGACCCCTCTAACACTTTCCCCTCTAACACTTTCCCTCTCTAACACTTTCTAATCATAATCTAGAAGTATGTATTGATCTTGCTGCTGCTGCTGCTGTTGTTGCTGCTGCTGCTGTTGTTGCTGCTGCTGCAGCTGCGTGAGAAAATTCCCAACCCTTGTTCACATAGCCCTCTTGAATGTTGTTGTTGTTGTTGATAAAAAACAATGCAAATTGTTACAGGCAACGCACGTGCATAGAGATGCCCACTTGACCCAGACATTAAATAGTTTAACAATAAAACTGTTTCTGCTAACACTGAATCTCACAGATAGTGTTTATAATTTTAATGTGTTCTAGGAATGTTATTCCATTCTCCTTAAAAGCTAGTATAATTAAAAGTGTCATAAAAAAGGATGTCAAGTACATAGGTGACAAATAAATATGTCAAAAAAAGGGTGTCAAGTACATTGGTGTCAAATAACTGTGTCAAAAAAAAAAAGGTAATAAAATTATATGCGGTAATTAAAAAGGTCATAAAATTTAATGGGGTAATTAAAAAGACGGCATCTCTTTGGGGTAGCACTGGCAATCACCTAATACATATGGGGATAGCAATTGACGTGATACACAGATCTTTAGCAATAATTTTGATGCCAAGCCCCCATATCGCCTTCAGCCTTCCTTTCCAAACCTTTAACAAACTAGAGCTAGAGTCACCAAATTTTGAAGGAAGATCTGCACCAGACAATTACAAAATGCCAACTCGCTTGACTTCCAGTATACTTCTGCCACTTTGCACAATTTTAGCATTCTTACCTCCAAAATGTACTACGCACTTATTTGCCTTTAATCTCTGGAACATTTAATACATTGTTTAAAATCAGCGAATACAAAGCAATCTTTGGCCACACTTCGCCTGTTTCCGCTGCTCGCCATTAGCTCGCAACCGATAAGCCGATCTTCTTATGCAACTCTAAAGTACAAAACATTTGTTTATCGCAACACATAACATTTCAAAGTAAACATAAAAGTGTCACTTATAGACCGCTGAAGGGTCCTTAGTGGGGCCGGTGGTCGGATATGGTTGGGACTGTCTTGGTTTGAGGTCCTGCGGAGTGTGTGTACGTCGTGAAAACGCTAGAAGTTTTTTGGGTTACTGCTTGCTGGTTTCTTCAAGCAAAGCTAGAAAGTCAATTCGGAAATGGCGCAGTCGTTGTGCTGCCAGTGCGGGGCAGCTGCAAAGGAGATGCTCTAGCGTTTCCTTGAGCCCTGGATCCTTGCATTTACTGCATTCGTCGTTGTCAGTTACGCCTAGTCGTTTCGCGTGACCAGCGTCTAGGCAGTTGCCTGTCAATAAACCCACTAGCCTCCGGCAATCGAGCCTTTGCTTTGGTTTTTTGCCTTTGGCTTAAGCATTTATTGCGGTAGTTTGTCGTATGTTTTGCACATTATTTTAGAGATTTTGCATTTAGAGGTGATTGTCCACCGTAGTGCTGTTGAATCCTGTGCCATTGTTTTCATGTATGAGTCAGCGCTTGTAATAGAACGGCCATATCCTGGTAAACATGTGTGCCTTTTCGCATACCTCTAAATTCATCTACTTTTTTCTGGCAGAGGACTTCCGACACGGACTCCAGTTCGGATATCCACACAATTTGCACTGTGGTATTTTTGTTAACTAAATTTAACAATATTCTTAAAAAGTAATGATTGTAATTTGCCGATCTTTTGGATGTCAAAAACAGTTTTATCGAGTTAAGTTGTCCGGTCGTTTATTGCTTAATTTAATTTTGACTTTACACGGGTGAATGAAAACTAGTTAATTTTTAATTCAATCAAATCATTTTATAGATCTTTACATATCACCGAGATGAAATGTGTCCGCCAGCCATTTTTGAAACTGTTCTTTATTCCGTTGAGCCAGGGCTTATATGTCCTAACTCATACGTACTCAATCCTTTAATCTGTTTACCTATTGCTGTGTTTTTAAGACTCAAAATTTGTCTTTAAATAATCTTCTACTATCGCTGAGCTCGTAAGGCTACAGCGTGTATTTAGCCATTCTAAGATTACTAAAATGTTTCTTTTTTACATAGAGGTCCAGATTAATTCAGTTGCTTTATTCAAGACAGCAAATTGGTATTATAGCTTATTTTATTATATTACATAAGTTATTATGTGTTTTAATTGGTTTTATTTTTTACATTGTAACATTACCTTTGTTTAGTTAGAACGTGCGTATATGTGTAAGCGTAGTAGGCGAGGTTTATGCATCGACTGCTTTTCACTTGCTTTTAATAAGGATGGCCACTTCTCGTGGTTCCCCCAGCTACAATATCGATTACTTGCACTTCTGGCTTCTCATCGATTCTCACATACTTTTTTAATGAACTCTTAGTAAGCCTTCCTGCTAGACTTTAAGTGTGCTCAATGGGTGCAAACAATCTAACATACTTATGCATCACAATATTAATGTTAAGTTATCTTCTTGTCTGCACAGCTTTAGTTTCATGAATTCTTGGTAGTTTTTGTATACCATTCATTATGGAATGCTTTAAACACAGGTAAGATATAAGGTATTAACTAAAAAATGAAAAAAGCTTTATCTTTCGTTGGTGACGGTAGTGGTTTTTTTTATTGCTTTCAATAATTTATTGTTTTCTTGTGTTTGTGTACGGAGTTATACTTGGTTTATTTGATAAACAATTCTAGCAGTGATCGCAAATATACGTTGTAAATATGTTCGTGTGCATAAATTGATTGCCGACTTAAATTTCATTTTGACTTGCAGTAGAACTTACCCTGCAGTGCTTTGAAATAAAGAAAACAAACGTACATATACACATACATACATACTAGAAAGCTGCATGATTGGCAACAAAACGTCATTCGAATATGCGTATCATTTACACCCCTGGCACGGAAGAATTCATGTATGAAAATTTAATTATGCCCAAATAACTTAATGAAATTTCCACATTTCGAAGCTTTTAGTCATGACCGCATATATATCAAACGAAAGGAAATCAAGTCTACTTTGTATTAACAAGAAAAAATTTTAATCGATTCTATGACTGAATTTTTGAGCATCTTGCAATTGAAAAAAAAGTAGTGATTGTTGCACTGAGTTTTTGCATTAAAAACTTATGTGTTATTTGGCAAAAGTATAAATAATTTGGATGTGTGATATTTATTTACCTCATCACAACTTAAACTCCAAACAAGTAGAATCGTTGCAGTCGGACGCACCCGACTGCGGTATGTCGATACCAGTAGTAAAACAGATTAAAAGAGAGCTGATTGCAATGCAAGTTAAAAGAATGGTGGATGGTAGGCTGGGGAAGTATGGGGTGGGGGCGTGGCATCAAAATTTTAGCTGAAGATCTGTGTATGATGTCAATTGCTATCCTCTACCAAATTTGGTGACTCTAGCTCAAAAATAGTGCAATTTTGGGTTAAGGTGGCTGTTGAAGGGGGGGCGTGGCTTCCAAACTTTTCCTCCAGATCTATTTATGATGTCAATAGCTATCCTCATACCGAATTTGGTGACTCTAGCTCAAAGTTAGTAGAATATGGTGGAAGGAGGGCTGGGGGCTGGCATGGGGGGGCCTGGCGTCCAAAGTTTTGCTGCAGATCTATTTATGATGATCAATTGCTATCCTCATACCAAATTTGGTGACTCTAGCTCAAAGTTAGTAGAATATGGGTCAAGGTGGGCTGGGGGCTGGTATGGTGGGGCGTGGCGTCCAAAGTTTTGCTGCAGATATATTTATGATGTTAATTGTTATCCTCATACCGAATTTGGTGACTCTAGCGCAAAGTTAGTAGACTATAGTGGAAGGGGGGCTGGGGGCTGTATGGGTGGGGGGCGCCATCCACATTTTTTGGGTTTCTTCATCACCTATCTTGGCACCAAATTTGGCGGCTCCAGCTCAAAAAATGTGGAAAATATAGGCGTTTTTGATTTCAAAATGCAGGGGGCTCTGGAACGGGGGGGTTGGCTCCAAAACTTTGATGCAGTTTTTTGGATATCGTTAACAGCTATCTTCCTACCAAATTTGGTGACTCTAGCTTTAACGCTTTGGAAAATACACGCCTTCCCGTTTTTAGTGAATCATTTGGGCGGTTTGGGGCAGCTTGGGCAGTATGGATTGGCATGGCATCCAAAGTTTTTATACATTTTTTTGGGGGCTATAATGACCTATTTTGGCACAAAATTTGGTGGCTCCAACTCAAAAACTGTAACAGATATAAGCATTTATGTTTTTAAACTGCGGGGGGACTGGCGGTTGAATGGGTAAGTGGGGCTCCAAAACTTTGATGCAGTTTTTGGAGGGTCGTTACCAGTTATCCACCTACCAAATTTTGTGACTCTAGCTCAAACACTATGGAAGATACATGCACTACTGTTTTTAGCGAAGCGTTGGTGCGGTTGAGGGCGGATAGGGCAGTATAGATGGGCGTGGCATCCAAAGCTTTTATGAATTTGGTTGAAGATCGTCAACACCTATCTTGGCACAAAATTTGATGGGTCTAGCTCAAAAACTGTAGAAGATATGGGCATTTTTAGTGTTATACTGCGGGGGGCTGGGGGCGGAATGGGTGGGCGTGGCTCCAAAACGCACTTTTGATGCACTTTTTTGGGGATTGTTAGTATCTATTTTCTCCCCAAATTTGGTAGTTCTAGCTGTCAGGGCTTACGAAATAGCTGGATCTATCGATTTTGCGTTATCGAGCTTATCGATTTGCCAGCCACCTAGTTATCGTAGCGCTCCAATCTTGACACTTTAATTTACTATGCCATAGATAAAGAGATTTGCAAAGTTTGAAGTTTCTAACTTGAAGGGTGTGAAAAGAAGACACCATGACGGACATTGCACAAACCCAATATACTCTTTACCTGCGGTATCGAGTATAAAAATCAGAGTAATTGATTGATTATGGAGATTGCTAGAGCAATTTCAAGTCTTCAAAATGAGACAAATCTTTGCACGTGTTAAGGCGTATATATATATTTAAATAACAACACAAACACATGACACACAATAATAAATACAATAAAATATGCCAATTAAACACGACATAAATAAGTCGATAAATATGTAATTATAATAGGTCAGTACTTAAAATAGGTCAATTAAAAACAGCACCGTGAGTCAAATTGTCTTATTCGCGGAAACTGCTGACTACACAGCACGTGTAACTAGAGCCGCGGTCAGCCAACCCGGTTGTTGCCAATACACAAATCTGCAGTGGTAAGCAACTGCTGCATACACGATAACCCAAATAACACATATGTAAACTAAGCTATATTTATCTATAAATACTGATACTTTCGTTAATAAAAATCAGAGTCTTTACTTTGCATTCAAGCAAACACAAGTCTTTTATTCTTTTTACAGGAACTCCTTCTCCGTAGTCCACCTAGTTACAAGTGCTAGTTGCGACGCCTTTTAGCAGTCAGTTTATGTACTGAATGCTTATATACACACAAACATTTTGATGACCCCGACGAAGGACTCCAACCAAGGATACTTAAAAAAAAAATAAGACTCTTATTTCTTGACCACATCACGGTTGCGACTCGAAGCGTAATCCAGCTCACCAAAGAGCAAATAAAATACTCCCAACGGGTCAAGAATAAACAGAGTTTCAAACAAATCAATGGATCTGGAAGAAGTCCTGGATGAGCAGAAAGAAATAAGCAAGGAGATATCAAGGCTTACAAAAAACAGCAAAAAGGACTCAGCAGAACGGAAATCAAAATCTGGCCACTACAAAGCCAGAACCACAATTCTAGAAGAAAAGTGGAACGCGTTTAAAGACAACAACGAGTTTATCTTAAAACAGAACTTGGAGAAGTCCCATATATCAAGTTCTTCGAAGACGTTGCTGATATGGTTAGAAAAACCAAAAACTACTTCTTCGAGCAAGCTGATATTGCTGACCAGTCTAGCAGCAATACGACGGAACCAATAACCGTCATTACTTCAAGATCGGTTGATGCCGGAACAAGCACAAACACAAAATTAAGTGCATTGTGCCTTTGGCAAAAGGCAATGATAGCATCGTTAGAACGTGCTTTGCAACAGAAGCCCCTAATGCAGACAATGTGAAATCACTATAGGCAAAAATTCAAGAGGTCCATTTTCAAATATACGAAGAATTTGAAGAGATAGGCTACGACGCCGCTAATTATCTCAAGGCAGAAGCTGAGGTACGGAAGTAGTTCGTGCTCCGAAAACATAAGCCTGCCACGCATTACCATTCAAAAATTTGACGGCGAAGCACTCAAATGGAATCAATTTTTTGACATGTTTTCAAGTATGATACATGAAACCAAAATGCCAACCATACGCAAGATGTGGTATTTGAAAACCAGCGTAATCGGAGAGGCGGAAAGATTAATCCGTCACATCGATCTGAGAGAGGAAAACTATCTCTACGCATGGGAAATTCTAGTAGACGCATACAATAATCCAAGGGAGATTGCATCTAGGATATTGAACCGTCTCCTGCTGCAACAAACCTGCAGCGACGATGTAAAGTCATTAAAAGAGATGCACATCACTACTATAGAGTCCTTAGCTTCGTTGAAGGGACTTGGGATTGACATCTCAACATGGGATCCGATCGTCATTGCCATTCTTAGAAATAAACTGGACGGCACAAATAGAACACTCTATGAGCAGTCACTGGGTAATACCAAGGAAATTCAGCCACTGGACACCATGATCCAGTTCTTAGAACAAAGAGTTCGAGTAATGGCTACCGGAAAAAAGACGCCAGTAACTTTCAAGAAGGAGCATAAAAATACAACATGTGCGTCTTCTTCAAGTACACAAAGAGGATGTCTTTATTGCAAAAAGACAAGTCACTATTTATCAAAATGTGACGACTTTCGCGCTAAATCAATTAGCGAGCGCCTTAATTGGGTGCAACGGCAAAAATTATGCGTCAATTGCTTGAGAAATGACCATAAAACGAATTCATGCCCCAGCAACTTCAGCTGTTTTAAATGTAACAAGAAACACCACACTTTGGTTCATTTCGAGAACGCGATCACTTCAGCAGCAGCAGAGCCACACACACAAGTTGTGGCATCCGCAAACAACCAAAATTACAACTTACTTGCAACAGCAATGGTAGTTGTGCAAGCCAACAATGGGCAGGAGGCAACATTCAAGGCATTACTGGATTCTGGATCACAGATCAACGTCATTTCTGAAAGGCTGGTAACAATGCTAGCACTAAAACGTCATGACACAACTCTCCGGATTCAGGGAATCGGAGGGAACACAAGAGTCAGCAAAGCTCGTGTAAATGTAACAGTTAAATCACTACACAGCAACTTCACGATGCGAATGGAAGCCTTTGTACTACCCAGCATAATATCTGATCAACCTGCCCAATTGATTAACAATACCAATTGGAGCATACCGAGCAATCTGCCACTTGCTGATCCCTACTTCAACAAACCAGGCAAAATTGATCTATTAATTGGAGCAGAGCACTATTATTCAATACTGCTCCCTCAACAACACAGAATATTCCATGCTGGTCCAATGATGGAAAAAACTGAATTTGGATGGATTATTGCGGGAAAAGTAAAAGCTACAAATAAATCGTCGGCCATTTGTGCAGCAGTTGCAAATGAAGAAACCAATGATTTATTGGAACGATTTTGGAAACTGGATAACATGGAGTCAGCAGAAAAACATCGAACGCCCATTGAGGCCCAGTGTGAAAAACACTTCTTGGAGAATCTACAAATGGCGGGTGACGGTAGACTCATAGTTAAACTTCCATTTTCTTAACACTATTCAGCCCTGGGAGAGTCCATAGAAATTGCCACTAAACGATTTCTATCGTTGAAGCGCAGAACGTCTGCAGACACGTGGAAGCAATATGCTGCGTTCATGACGGAATATAAGGATCTAGGACACATGAAACAAGTGTCACCTCAACAGATTCCTAGAAGCCACTACTTCATCCCTCATCATTGTGTGCTAAAACCGGATAGCAGCACAACAAAGCTAAGAGTTGCTTTTGATGCATCCTGCAAAACATCGACAGGAAAATCACTTAACGACATACTGCAAGTAGGACCTACTCTGCAGAGCAGCCTCGAGTCAATCTTGCTTCAATTTAGAATACACAAATTTGTGTTTACTGTGGACATTGAAAAGATGTACCACCAGATTTGGATCAGCCCCGAGAACCAGTTTCATCAGATAATCGTTTGGAGAAACAATCCCAAGGAGCAACTTACGTACTAGAGACTCAAAACAGTTACGTACGGCATGGCCTCAGCTCCAATTTTAGCAACCAAGTGTCTTAATCACTTGGGCGCGACACACTTTGACAAATCAGCAGCAGGAGCAGCTGCACTAATAAATGACTTCTATGTAAACGATTGCCTCACAGGAGCAGACTCAGTCCAAGAAGGAATCCTCATTCGAGAAGTTTTGATGAAGATCCTGCGTCCCTATGGATTTAATCTACGAAAATAATGCTCAAACAACGAGCAACTGTTACAAGGGATACCCAAGGACGACATCGCAAGCGAAGTAAATTTTGAGGATACAGTGGACAATTACAGGATCAAGACATTAGGTCTTATTTGGATGCCCTAAGAGACCAACTCTGTGGCCGCGCTCAAAACAGCACAGCTACGAAAATAACGAAACGTGTCGTTTGCTCAGAATTGGCACAAATCTTCGATCCCCTAGGCTTGTTTGCGCCCGTCGTTGTGAAAGCCAAGATTTCCATGCAACAAGTCTGTACAAACTTGAGTGGGAATACGAGTTACCTACAACTCTTCAGAACGAATGGAATGACTATCGAGAGGACGGTTGTCCTGTCATGGATTAATGCAGCTGCCTCCACATTACCACACAATTGTGGTCAACCGGATAGCAAAGATACAAGCGTTGACAGGCCAAAATCAATGGCGCCATGTGTCATCCGCTAACAACGCCGCGGATGTTCTTTCAAGAGGAATATCTGCGCGAAGGTTACCCGAGCATAATTTATGGCTATACGGAACACTGTTCCTGCATGGTTCTCCAGAAAATGGGCAACTCCAACCAACATAGTTCCGAGCAACCTGGAGAAGAAAACAAAACATGTAATCCTGGCAATATCTCCATCCACCTAAGGTGAAGAATTGTACACTTGCAGACACAGTAACTCATGCCACAAACTGCAGCGCATTGTGGCGTATATGTTGCGCTTCTGTTTCAAAAAACACAGATCAGAAACTACTACTCTTTGCATCAAAGAATTGGATCACGCTCGTAACTTTATTCTGCGGACAGTACAGCAAGTTGAATTCACTGCTGATCTCAAAATGTTGCAACGCTACAATGTGGAGGACAAAAAGAGTCCTGTTTCATCGCTGTCGCCTATACAAGGCTCAGATGGTCTTATGCGAGTTGGATGTCGATTAGAGCAAGCCCCACTCCCATACAACACAAAACACCAAATTCTACTGCCTTACAACGATCCTATAGTAAAAATGCTATTGAACGAGCAGCATGAAGATAACATGCACTGCGGCGCTCAAGCTTTACGAGCAAAGACGAGGCAACAATATTGGATCTTGAACGACAAAACCATGTCAAGAAACATCATCCACAGCTGCGTAAAATGCAGCAAAGCAAAACCAAAGCTTATGAACCAAATTATGGGCAATTTGCCGACTGATCGAGTAACACCGACACACCCGTTCCTTACTACAGGCGAAGACTACTGCGGACCGATTTGGATTCATCATAAACTGCGCGGGAAAAGACCAGACAAAGCCTACATAGCCGTTTTCTGTTGTTGCTCTACCAAGGCGGTGCACCTTGAGCTAGTAAGTGATCTGACAACAAACGCCTTTTTAGGTGCCCTGCGATGCTTCTTAAGCCGCCGAGGAAAGTGCCAAACGATTCATTGTGAAAATTCTACAAACTTCGTTGGAGCGAACAACCAGCTAAAAGAACTGGAAGGGTCAATATTTGGCGAAAAAGGCCAAGCAGAGAACAAAAAACAAGTTGCATTCAAATTCATTCCGCCACGGGCACCATCAATTGGAGGGCTATGGGAGGCAGCAGTCAAGTCTGCAAAACGACTTTTGTTCACCACGACCAATACTGCATCTCTTACATTTGAACAATTGAAGACAGTAATTATCGAAATTGAAGCAATCCTCAATTCTCGCCCAATTACACCGATGTCAAATGATCCAACGGATACAACCGCCCTCACTCCAGCACACTTTTTGATTGAGGAAACGTTGACTGCCCCCCCGATGTAAACACGGACCGAAATGAAAAATCCTTAGTAAAACGCTGGGAATTAGTGTCCAGACTAAAGCAAGGATTCTGAAAGCAGTAGTCAGAGGAATACTTGCAAGGACTACAAGCCAGGCACAAATGGAAATCTGCTAATGCCAAAATTAAGGAAGGTATGCTTGTGCTAGTCAAGGAAGATAGCATACCTGTGATGAGCTGGCCAATGGGACGCATTATCAAAACGTACCCAGGAAAAGACAATAACGTCAGGGTAGTTGAACTTAAAACTGCCTCAGGCACCTTCAAACACCCCATAAACAGACTTTCGCCACTGTTTCCAGAAGACATGGCCACAAAACGCACCATCACTTAAACAGAAGACACAGATAAAATTGATGCGCCACCCGTACATCGGAAACGACTGATGTCGCCAACAATCACTTCATTCATGCTAGTGCTGCTTCTCATGCCACCTCTGGTGCTCACACAGTCGGTGGTTTTAAAAAAGTTCGACACGAGACCTGGAATATTTTATGAAAAAATTGAGACAACAAAGAGAGCTATATCTGACTGGACCATAATAATATATTATGAATTGGAACCATACTGGCGCGATATGAAGACATTCGATTTGGGTATAAAGGAGTTCAAATACATATGTCCAGAGCTACATGATATGCACACATTTGATTCCATATCACAGCATTTCCGGCACCTGTTACAAATTACAAATGGGAAACGCATTCATACAACACACACAAAATCGCCGGTCCCCACTTGATGCAGTGGCAATATGGCAAGCAGTCTGTTTGGAGTTTTAGATTCGGACTACGCTTACAAAATGACCAAGGTCATTGAGGAGGTAAAAACCAACGAGGCACTTCTACTGCACCTGCTGAGAAATCAAACATCAGTACTTGACTCAACCATCAACGTTGTCAAGAAGACCAGGTCTATATCGGATCAGCGCCTAAAATTACTTGAAAAACAAATGGCAACCATTAGCCAAAGCAGAGGAAGGTACACAGGCGCACGTCTCACAGAGACATACCTGGCACTAACAACTCAACTAACACTGCTAGCAGCCACCCTTCAGCGCATGCAATCAGAAATTGTGGACGTGTTAACAGGAGTTCACCACCATACAATCAGCCCAGTGTTGATTTCCCCAATCCAGATAAAGGATCAATTGGATCAAAGACGGGATCATTTGCCACCAGATCAAATGTTGCCCGTGACATCATCCAACTTCATTCAACTCTACAGAATAATGCGAGCAGTAATATTACCACTAGTGTCAACGTCGGTATTAGAACTGTTTAATATCGTGCCGATTCCGGTGGGACTAAACTAGCTGGAGATTATTTGAGCTTAAAACACCTATAATCGCAGTTAACAACCACAGGGATCAATTCATGGGACTGACAAAGGATGATTTACGATGCTGCCTCACACTACCACACGAAGAATACATATGCTTCGACCATCAAGCTATGTTCAACGTAAATAATCGATGTGATTTTCTGTTTTTTAACAACAAGACACCAACTGTGTGTCAAACAACTCACAGAACAACCAAAATGGTATGGGCAAAAACACACCAGCCGAAAAATTGGATATTTGCAACCACCTCGGCAATGGAATTGAACGCCGTATGCAATGGAATACCGTATACAATACTATTAGAAGACACCGGATTGCTAACTTTATCGTCTGGCTGTACTGCCCGCAACTCGGAGATTAGCATCAGTACGTTCGGCAATATAATAAGTCAAGTGAAATCAAGTAACGCCCACTTTGGCGATCTAATCAAGCCAAACATCACCGATGTACCTGCGACAACTTTCAATATCTCAGAGTACAAGGCCCAAGAAGACAACGATCTGGACGACTTACAGCGAAAATTGGCAACACTGAACATCCAAGAGCTTCCTTACAAATCAAGCTCAATACTACATAACCATATAGCTTCTTATGCTGCGTTAGCTGTATCCATCATATTGCTATGCGCCTATGCAATGCGAAAGAGACGCCTATGGACTGTGCGACCAACCGCCCCAAGGACTGAAGCCAGCCAAACATCCGAGCCAGCCGTTTCCCCAAGACGATTCACACAAGACCAAGTCGACGGTTGAACACCCGATCAACGGCTGGGAGAATGTTAAGGGGTATATATATATTTAAGTCACAACACAAACACATGACACACAATAAAAAAATCCAATAAAATATGCTAATTAAACACAACATAATGCCGCATTAGAAATGCATGGCATGCCCGGAGTTCGGAGAAAAGTTCACGTTGCAGACGGACGCGAGCGACTACGGCCTCGGAACAGTCTTCACGCAAACCATTAACCAGCAGGAGCAAGTCATAGCGTACGCCAGCCGGAAACTATCAAAGACCGAATCAAACTACTCAGCAACGGAAAAGGAGTGCTTGGCGATCGTGTGGGCGATCAGGAAACTCAAATGCTATCTGCAAAGATGCCGATTAAAGGTGATCACGGACCACATGGCGTTAAAAAGGATGTTTTCAATAGAGAGCCCCACAGGAAGAATAGTGCGATGGGCGTTAGAGCTACAGCAATACCAGTTCGACGTCAAGTACAGGAAAGGCAAGCTCAATGTGGCGGCAGACGCTTTGTCGCGAGACCCGTTGGAGTAGCTCCAGCAAGCCGTTGTTCAACAGTGCTCCGGAGGGTGGATTCCAAAGATGCGGGAGAAGGTAGCCAAGGAACCATCTAATTATACAGACAACGTGGAAGAAAACGGACAGCTATACCGACACCTGGGTCACCGCGTGAATAATGAAGACTACATCCCGTGGAAGCTCTGTGTAAGCGAGGACCAAAAAAAAAACGAGTACTACTGGAATGCCACCGACAGACGGGCATCAAGGAGTCCGCAAGACAATCAGGAGGTTGTCACAACGCTACTACTGGCCAGGGATGTTCAGAGATGCAGCCAGGTATGTCAAATGTTGCGAAAAATGCCAGTTGCTCAAGACGGAACAAAAGAAACCAGCCGGACACATGCTAACCCGCCATTTTGTGGAGCCAAGGGCAATCCTGCGCGCAGATTTCGTAGGCCCCTTACCACGATCAAAACAAGGTTACACAATGTCGTTGGTATTTCATGCACGTTTACAAAGTGAGCGGAACTGGTCCCCCTAAGACGATCCACAGCGGCCACGTTGCAGAAGGCTTATCACGAACGGATCTTATGCCGGTTCGGAGTGCCAAAGAGATTCGTTTTCGACAACGGAATGCAGTTCACAAGTCGGATTTTCAAAGCGTATTTGAATTCCCTGGGCGTAGAGATGGAACACACCACCCCATACTGCCCTCAGGAAAACCCGACCAAAAGAACCAACAGCACGGTAAAGACGATGATCGCGCAATATATTTCCGGTAATCAAAATTCGTGGGACCAGTTGATACCCAAAATATCGTTAGCCGTCAACTCCAGCATCGCGAATTCAACAAGATTTTCCCCAGCATTCTTGATGCAGGGAAGAGTAAACGCCAGGTACAGGAAGCACACCGCAAACGCCGGAGCAAAAGGCAAACAGGCTAAAGGACAAAGCGCGACGAGCCTCAAAGGACCAGGGGAGAAGCTACAACCTGAGACGGCGGGAATGGAGACCCGCGATCAACGAGCTGATCTTGTTAAGGACGCATAAACTTTCGAAAGCTAGCGACGACTAGCCGCTGACACGCTCGTTCCCGCGCTTCTCTCGAGACGTCGGGTCAAATATCGCGTTACTTGTCTCCTTTTCGGGAGCGACCCTGATATCAAATATAAATATCTTGTGACGTAGGCCTTGGACAGACTGGAATCTGTACCTCGGCATAATTTACTACGTTACATCGTCAATGATAATAAAGCAGAACCATCTGTGTCTAAATAAAACAGCCCGTTACTTTTAGTACCGTGCTTAGATTGAATGTTAAAATTCCACCAAATAGAACTTGAAGAAAATTCAAGAAATATAACGTCTTTTTCAACGAGCAATTGCTCTTATCGTTTCATGCGATTACCTAATGGTTTCAAAATAGCGCCAAATTCTTTCCAAAGCATGATGACAATTGCATTTTCTGGTCTTGAACCATCCCAGGCATTCATATGCATGGATGACCTAATTGTCATCGGTTGTTCCGCAAATCACATGAACAAAAACCTGAGAAATGTCTTTGATTTATGCAGGAAAAACAACCCAAAATTGCACCTTGATAAGTGTACATTCTTCATGCATGAACTGACTTTACTAGGTCATAAATGTACTGACCAAGGCATTTTGCCAGATGACAAAAAAAATATGATGTTGTTGAAAAATACCTAGTCCCTACGGACGCAGACAGCGCTAGACAATTTGTTGCATTTTTTAACTATTACAGACGTTTCATAAAAAACTTTGCCGATTATTTTCGTCACACAACAAGATTATGTAAAACAGATGTAAAATTCGAATGGACAGCTGATTGCCAGCATGCCTTCGAACATCTTAAGACGGCATCAATGAATTCAACTTTAATCCAATACCCCAATTATAGCAAAGAATTTTGTATAATCACAGAAACCAGCAAATAGGCATGTGGAGCGGTTTTAACACAAAATTATAATGGTATTCAATTACCTGTAGCATATGCGTCTCGCAGTTTCACTAAATGTGAAAGTAATAAATCAACAACAGAACAAGAGCGATCAGCAATTCATTGGGCAATTAATCACTTCAAACTATTTGTATATGGTAGACATTTCACAGTCAAAGCAGACCACAGACAGTTAGCCTACTTATTTTCTATGGTTAACCCAACATCAAAATTAACCAGAATGAGGCTCGATTCAGAAGAGTATGAGTTCATAGTAGAGTATCTTAAGGGCAAGGACAATCATGTAGCTGATGCGTTATCAAGAAAAACCATCAAAGAATTAAAAGACTTACAAAATAAAGTCCTGAACAAATTAAAAACTGTACAGTAATAAACACTGAATTTTTGCCAAGGCAAAGCCTTGAAAATGTGTCCTGGCCCAACATATACGAAGTCTTCACAAATGACAAAGTACGAAATGTAGTGACCTTGCTTTTAAACATAGAAATAAAGATATCGCAAGAATTGACGTTAACGATTTGTACACCTATGGAATTCTCGACGCCCTCAAAAAGAAGCCGGTACACTAGAAATCAGCCAACTCAAATTGGCGCCGAGCGAAAAAATCTTTAAACTAATATCAAAACAATGGTCAATGAAATATTAAAATAATGCTCATGCTGCATCATGGGGTTTTGTAATATTTTTAATTTTCTTCCATATGTTGTTTAGGTACTTTTCTGTTTGTAAAGGTTCTACACTTAAAAAAATCATCAAAAAAATTGAGTATTAAAATCATTACGAGTAGCGCTACTCCAGCCGGTGACCATCATAGCAAATGAAAAAGAGATACAAGATATACTGTCTACACTTCATGACGATCCAATCCAAGGAGGTCATAAAGGCATAACTAAAACACTAGCTAAAATCAAAAGACACTACTTCTGGAAAAATTGACTTGTCGTATCAAAGAGTACGTACGTAGATGCCAAAAATGCCAAACGTCAAATACCACGACGCATACAAAGACCCCGTTGACTAATACACAAATACCAACAAACGCTTTCGACATAGTGATAGTGGATACAGAAGGTCCGCTTCCTAAATCGGTATACGGCAATGAATACATAGTCACACTAATATGTGATTTAACAGGTATAGCCATACTAATTTACTACAAAAATGCAAATACAGTCGCAAATACAATAAAAAACAAGTAGAAAGGTTGCAGTCGGACGCACCCGACTGCGGTATACTCGGTACCAGTAGTAAAACAGATTGAAAGGGAGCTGATTGCAATGGTGTGTGGATACGGCAGGGGTGTAGGCTGCCTCAAAGATTGTCTGGTTCAGATGGGGATGCCAAAAATCTATCTTCCTCCCAAATTTGGTGACTCTAGCTCAAAAATAGTAAAATTTGTGGGAAGGGGGGCTGTGGTTGGTAAGGGGGGGGGGGCGTGGCATCCAATCTTTTGCTGTAGATCTATTTATGATGTCAATTGCTATCCTCAAACAGAATTTGGTGACTCTAGCTCAAAGTTAGTAGAATTTGGCAGAAGGGGGCTGGGTTCTGGGGGACTGGTATGGGGGTGCGTGGCGTCCAAAGTTTTGCTGCAGATCTGATTGTGATGTTAATTGCTATCCTCATACCGAATTTGGTGACTCTAGCTCAAAGTTAGTAGAATATGGTGGAAGGGGGGCTGGGGGCTGGTATGGGGGGGCATAGCGTCCAAAGTTTTGCTGCAGATCTATTTATGGTGTTAATTGCTATCCTCATACCAAATTTGGTGACTCTAGCTCAAAGTTAGTAGAATATGGTGGAAGGGGGGCTGGGGGCTGGTACGGGGAAGCGTGGCGTCCAAATTTTTCTTCATCACCAATCTTGGCACCAAATTTGGCGTCTCTAGCTCAAAAAATGTGGAAAATATAGGCGTTTTTGATTTCAAAATGCATGGGGCTCGGTAACGAGGGGGGGAGGGCGTGGCTCCAAAACTTTTATGCAGTTTTTAGGGAATCGTTAATAGCTATTTTCCTATTGGTGTTTCTAGCTTTAACGCTTTGGAAAATACACGCATTCCCGTTTTTAGTGAAGCATTGGGGCGGTTTGGGGCAGCTTGGGCAATAT
Organism: Scaptomyza polygonia; assembly: GCA_035044585.1. Lineage (NCBI taxonomy): Eukaryota > Metazoa > Arthropoda > Insecta > Diptera > Drosophilidae > Scaptomyza > Scaptomyza polygonia. Next base: position 40,640 of record JAWNNU010000715.1, on the reverse strand, counting down.
GGATTGGCGTGGCATCCTAAGTTTTTATGCATTTTTTTGGGGGTTGTAATCACCTATCTTGGCATAAAATTTGGTGGCTCTAACTCAAAAACTGTAAAACATATAAGCATTTCTGTTTTTAAACTGCGGGGGGCTGGGGCGGAATGGGTAGGTGGGGCTCCAAAACTTTGATGCAGTTTTGGGGGGTCGTTACCAGTTATCTACCTACGAATGGATTGGCGTGGCATCCAAAGTTTTTATGCATTTTTTTTTGGGGGTTGTAATCACCTATCTTGGCACAAAATTTGGTGGCTCTAACTCAAAAACTGTAAAAGATATAAGCATTTATGTTTTTAAACCTCGGGGTGGCTGGGGGTGGAATGGGTAGGAGGGCCTCCAAAACTTTGATGCAGTTTCGGGTTGTCGTTACCAGTTATCTACCTACCAAATTTTGTGACTCTAGCGCAAACACTATGGAAGATACACCCACTACCGTTTATAGCTAAGCGTTGGGGTGGTTGAGGGCGGATTGGGCAGTTAAGATGTGGCTCCAAAATTTTTGATGCAGTTTTTTGGGGGTTGGTAGTAGCTATTTTCTCCCCAAATTTGGTAGTTCTAGCTGTAAGGGCTTGCGAAATAGCTGCATCTATCGATTTTGCGTTATCGAGTTTATCGATTTGCCAGCCCCCTAGTTATCGTAGAGCTCCAATCTTGACACTTTAATTTACTATGCCATAGATAAAGAGATTTGCAAAGTTTGAAGTCTCTAACTTGAAGGGTGTGGAAAAAAGTTGCGAACATACGGACGGACAGACGGACAGACACCATGACGGACATTGCACAAACCCAATACACTCTTTACCTTCGGTATCGAGCATATATATAATGTGTTTAAAAAAAAAAATTATAAAAAATATACGCATGGCTGGTAAAACAAGAGCGGCCGCACCATAAGCACATTTTTTTTTCAACGAAAAATCACTGCGGGGACAGTGTTCTGCTAGTCCTCTACAGCAACGTAGGACATACATAAACACGGAACTGCAACAACGAGGTACATACAAACAAAGAGCAGCATTAATGAGGGAGCCAAAACAACAATTAATATTAATTACACAATTTTATGTAAAAAAAAAAACCCATAAAATTTATTATAATTTTATTATTTTATTCCCAAATGAATTGTAAAGAATTATTTATAAAAACCAAGCAGATGACTCAGTGGGCTTCAAATAGGCAGGGTAGTTATGTACTTTCACATTAGAAAGTGAATCAAAAAAATATTTTCTCCCCGCTGCAAAGCGTCAAATCAACATTTTCTCTCCGCTGCATGGCGTCACACAAATTTTTTCTCTCCGCAGCAAGGCGTCATAAAAAAAAAAAAAAACTGTTGCTATAAGCCAAGTACATACCAGCAAGGCACAAAAAGGGGTAAAGTACATTGTGAAGCGGGACCGGCTCGAGCCTCCCTCACATACATACATAAAGATTTATCAAAAGAACTACTGATTTAAACTAATTATACACATTAACTTAATAAGATATACAATTATTAGAGTTAAGACGAATGAATTAAACAGAATACGAGTCATGAAGACATACATAAGTAATAGATATAAGACAAAGACAAATTAATTACATAGAATAAGCTTGAAATGAAAAGAGTAAACATAAATTAAACACAACTCGTAGACTAATTCATTAGAACGCAGTGCAGCAGGAGAGCCGAGCAGCCGGCAACAGGAGAGCGAGATCAAGCGCGACACGCGACGTCAATTGTCGCGAGCAAGGGCAGAGAAGAAGTGCTTTGAACCCAAGCGCGAGACCAGCAGCGCAGTATGACCGGGAAATGTAAATAGAGCAGAGTTAACGGCGAGTAATTAAGTGATCGATGCGGCGTTAGAGTTTCATATGTTAATTTGAGACAAAATTTAGTATAAGTTAGTTTAGTACAAGTAAAAACCCCAAACGTATTACTAATAAGTGTAAATCGTGAAGGTCTGACATACCTGATCATACCCCGTGACGGTGTAAACAGACGGACCAACTAAGCCTACCGGACTAGCAAAACGATGGACGTAAGCGTTCAGCTAGAAAAAGGCTTAATCGTGGGTAGCAGAACTAGAGGCGAAAAAGTGATCACAACGGAGGAACGTTGACAGTGAGGGTGAAAGTGCAGCACATGCCAAAACCTTAAGATTGGAATTGATCTTGGGCGTGGTAGCTGATCGCGGTACAATGGGAAGAGAGTGAAAAAAAATAAGCAAAATTGTATTTCAATTTAATTCGACGGCAAATTTTAATCTAATCCGATTAAATTAATTTTAATTAAATTCAGAACTGAATTCAACGGCAAGTTTTTAGTGAATCAGATATGTTAATTTAATTCGATTAACGGAAAAAAATTAAATTTAAAATAAATCAAACATAGGAAAATTTTTAATAAAACAAAATTCCTAGCTTTATTCGAGACAAAAAAACTTAAATTTAAAATAATTGAAACAAAATAAATTAATTTAAGCAAAAAAAATTATTACTGAGATTCAAATTAATTTAAGTTCTCGGGTTTGATTAAAATTAATTTTTTTTAAATAAAAATTATATAAAAAAAAAACGTACAAATCGACAAGAATTGCGAGCAACGACCATGGAGCACAACAAGATTTTAGAAGAAGAAGGATGCGACAACCCGGGAGAGGGCCTAGGATGGGTACACTACTGCCGGAAGGAGGATTTGGAACAAATTACACGGGAGCTCAGCCTAGAACGCGTCGGCAAGGTAGAAGAGTTGTGAAAACGGGTATGTGCATCAATCAAATAAGTGGGCCATAGTTCGTCAACCTGGATCCGGTTGGGCGAATAGGAGCGGAGGGTCACCAAGGGCTGAGGGTCAACCGTCCCGCCCACCGTTATCGGGGGCCTAGATCAGGTTAGAAAATGGGGGATAAAATTCGACGGAAATACTGGCCCGCTCGTGTTCATAGAAAGAGTAGAGTAAGATCGTATGCCCAAGGCGATGGGCGAGGCATTTACTGGCATGGCAGCGTCTTGGTTTTCTACAAGCGACCTTAAAGACGCGAGGTGGGACGCGTTTAAAAAGGAATTTCTCAAATTTTTTTTGACCCCGCAGTATTTTGACAGACTCAAGGACGACATCAGGGCCCGTAGACAACGCGTGTGGGAGAATTATAAAGAATATCTGGTTAGCCTGAAGACATTAATGCGCCACACCAATTATAGTCCTGAGCAGGACCTGGAAAGAGTCTACGAAAACCTTGCTCGGGAGTACCGTTTGTATATTCGTCGGAGAGATTTTACGAATTTATCTCAGCTAACACAGATAGCCGCGGAGTTTGAAAATATCCCGAGTCAGGTCCAAGGGGAAACGGTGTGCAGTCAAAAAAAGAGTCTCGGGTATCAGGGTAGGTCCAGAGGCGTGGACTCACCCTTCAAGCCGACCAATCCCTTTAGGAGCCCACCAGAAGCAGTATCGTTGGAGCAGAATGAAACTTGTAGTTATCCCGTCACCAGGAGAGAGGAAATTTCGAACAATTTGATGGGGCATGAACAGGTTAGGTCGGCAGTCGTGAGTCGCGTGTGCTATAACTGCTCACAAAGGGGACACTTTGCCAGAGAATGCCCAAATCCTTAGCTGTTACTCTGCAGACAGTGTGGTACTCAAGGCGCGAGTGATATGGCATGTTGCGGTAGGAGAGCGGGAAACGGGCAGCCGCGTCATCTGGAACGGGATCGGATGGGCGCCGGCGCGAGTCAGTCCCGGAATAAGAATGTCCTTTCAGAGTCGAGAATAGTCGCGTAGTCGCCATGGTGAAAGTTGGGGACTGAATGGCGAAGGCGACGGTCGACACCGGGGCCTCAAGGAGCTTCGCGATCCAGAGTTTTTCTCAGGAAATAGAAGCAAAGGGGGAAGTATTCGCAGCGATCGCGAATACTCACTTAGCAGACGGATCGAAGGTGGCGATAAATAAGTTGTTAAGAACTAAGGTCAAGTTAATTAGCAAAGAGATGCCGATGGACATGCTCGTAATGCCATTCATTTTAGACAATCTAATCCTAGGGATGGATTTTCTATGCAAGATGGGGAAAAAAATGCAGTGCGGTGATGCGATGCTAATCTTGAAGAGCGCCGACGCGCCAGCCGAGGCGATCGAAAAAGCCGAGTTAGGGTCAGATGGGGAAAAGAAGCAAGAGACACGTTATACGAGAGGCGAGAAGCGAGCGAATGTCCTGGGGACACATCGCAACAAAGACGCCATGCCAGCCAAGCAAGAAGCCGACCGAGACGCAGTTTCAGTCGTCAAGGAGCCATCGCTAAGCCAGGTGGGAATTACATGAGTCGAGGCACTGCAAAAAGGAGACCCCAAAGCAGGATCATCACCGGAAAGCGACGTCGCGCAGGAATCGGTATGGCCAGCGGACTTAGAGCCAGCAGCGCAGGAGTCCTAGCAGTTCGTAATTCAGCAACGCCCAAGAAAGTGGATTCAGCAAATGAAGGACAAGATCGCTAACGAACCAACTAGGTATGCCGATTTGCGAGGAAAACGGACAGCTGTACTGGTATCTAGGCCACAGAGCGGATAACGATATATTACATCCCGTGGTAGATGTGTGTCGACGAAGACCACAGGAAACGAGTGCATATGGGATGCCATGATGCATCGACGGCTTGGCACCAAGGAGTCCGGAAGACGATCTTGAGGTTGGCCGGGAATGTTCAGAGATGCAGCCAGGTATGTCAAATGTTGCGAAAAATGCCAATTCTTCGAGACGGAACAAAAGAAGCCAGCAGGACACATGCTAGCCCACCATTTTGTTGAGCCAATGGCAATCCTGTGCGCGGAGGTAACACAATGTTGTTGGTGTTTCATGACGCGTTTACAAAGTGGGTGGAATTGGTCCCCCTGAGACGAGCAACAGCGGCCACGTTGCAGAAGGATTTTCGCGAACGCATCTTATGCCGGTTTGGATTGCCAAAGAGGTTCGTTTGCGACAACGGAGTGCAGTTCACAAGTCGGATTTTCAAAGCGTATTTCAATTTCCTGGGCGTAGAGATGGAACACAATATATTTCCGAAAATCAAAGCTCTTGGGACCAGTTGATGCCCGGAATCTCGTAAGCCGTCAACTCAAGCATCGCGGATTCAACTGGATTTTCCCCAGCATTCTTGATGCAGGGAAGGGAACCTTGTTTGCCAGCAACGTTATACGAGGAGAAAACGCCAGGTACAAAAGGCACACCGCAAACGCCGGAAGAAAAGGCAAACAGGCTAAAGGAGGTATTCGACATAGCGCGAAGCAACCAGCAGCGAGGTTCAAAGGAGGGGAGAAACTACAACCTGAGACTGAGGGAATGGAATCCCACGATCAACGAGCTTGTCTTGTTAAGGACACATCAACTTTCGAAAGCTAGCGATGGATTCGCGGCTAAGTTAGCACCGAAGTACGAGAGACCATATTGGGTGAAGAAGTTCGTCTCACCGAATGTAGTGCGTTTGGCTAGAAACGGGGAACGCAAAAGCCGAGTCACAAGCATATCGCAGCTAAAACCTTTCCAGCGAGAAGGAGAAGAGACCGAATTGAGCCGGGAACAAGAAGCAGAACTCAACGCAAGCTGCCGCCTAGCATAAACCGCCAAGAAAGAACCAGCAAATTTTCTATGTTATTTTTCATACTAAAACACAGCTTTCCACGCATCACATTAACGTTGCAATAAGTAATAACACAACTTTTTCCAACAGAAAATAAACAACGGAAAAACAGGCAGCCACGCAGAAAGCCAACACAGCAAACCAGGGCACGCAGAATGTGGAAGAAACCAGAGACAATCAAGGCTCAAGAATAACAACGCACGGGCACATGGTGGCATCTGCGGACACAAGGGACATGATCAGGACGACAACAATAATCGTTGGAGCGCAGGAGGAGACACAGGACGCACCCCCGGCAATCAAGGCTGAGGAGGAAAATTAAGAGTAAGACACCGAATAAGGCGAGAAAGATTCACAATGAGAGTGCGTGAGGGGGTGTGAAGTAGCCCCGGCGCGAGCCTCCCTCGCATACATGCATAAAGATTTATCAAAAGAGCTACTGATTTAAACTGATTACACACATTAACTAAATTATTATAACAATTATTAGAGTTAAGACAAATGAATTAAACAGAATACGAGTCATAAAGACATAAACAAGTAATAGACATAAGGCAAAGACAAATGCTGTACATAGAATAAGCTTGAAATGAAAAGAGTAAATATAAATTAAACACAACTCGTAGACTAATTCATTAGAACGCAGCGCAGCAGGAGAGCCGAGCAGCCGGCAACAGGAGAGCGAGATCAAGCGCGACACGCGACCTCAATTTTCGCGAGCGAGGGCAGAGACGAAGCGCAGGCAGGCATAATGAAAGCCGCGTCAGCATTCTCATGCATTGACCGATCACGACGTATATGAATGCTACTCTCTCTCACTCTCCCACTCTTTGTAGCTGTTAACAGATAACAGCATAAGAATACAAATGTTAAGCATAAACCTAACATAACATAATTGTAACACAACAGACATTTAATAAAGCAAGCTCGGTTGACACAGAAGTGTCAGCCGTATACTACAAAAAGACTTGTGTTCTAAAAACAAACCATTTTAATTCCACATGGCGACCGTGACTTGGGTTCAGGAGACCTGAGACAATACTAACAAGAGAAACAAACAAGGAGCAACAAAGAAGTACAACTGGATCTAAGCAACAATTGGGACATGAAAAAAAAAAATTTACTGAGTGAGTAAGGTATTGTCAATGTCGATTCGGATAACACTCGAGGAATATAGGGCGAGACAACGATCAGCCAGTGCCCAGGCTCCAATTCAAATTAACGAAAATAAAAAACATAAAAACCGTGGAGGCACACAGCTGCGTATAAAAAATCGCAAAGCTGAAATATGCAAGTTGCTATATAATAGTAACAAGCCCCCGACAAAAGCCCAAAAACAAGCAGAAGAGCTAGAATTTTTGGAAAACAAATCAAAGAAATTAAAGACACACAACACAAAACCTTCTCCTCAGCTAATAAAAAACATTTTGAAAAAATCCCAACACAACAGAAAAAGAAGCTCCCACAGCAGACAAAGCAGTGCCCTGAAGACTGCCCTGGACCACTCGTTACCACGGCCTGTGCGATGACCTGCACCGGCAACGCTGACCGCACCAAGGCAGCCAAGTAGACGGAGAAGAAGCAGACAAGGCAGCCAACAGACAGAGGAAAATCATAAATACCTGTGCGATGACTTGTACCGGCAACACTGACCGCACCAAGGCAGCCAAGTAGACGAAGAAGATCAGATAACGCAGCCAAGCAGACAGAGGATAAATTAATTAAACCCTAAGTTCTTAATATGAATTGTAATGACACCAACTATGTTCTGTGCGTCAAGGTAGAGCATAACCGTAACAAGTTATGCGAAAAATCAGGAAGGAGATCACTGTAAATATCAAATTAGGGACACACAAAATTTAATTTTTTAAATTAATATCAAATAAGATTTAAATTAAAAAAAAAAAAAACTACAAAAGAAAAATTATATAAATAAAGTTTATTACCCGCATGAGGGATAATAAAATAAGTAAAACAGATTTTGCAACTGATTACCCATTGTTAGAACTTAAATTAAAATACAAATACACAATGGGATTAGTAGATGTAAAATCTGTCGACTCAACTGCAAATGTAATTAATAAAGTTGAAGTCTAAAATTTAAATTCAAATCTAATAAGTGCGTTATTAATTGTCATTGTTGTATTAATGGTATTTAATGCATTTGCAAAAAATTATAAAAATCACAATAAAAACGTTTTAAGAAATATAAGAGCAAGGCAAATGACCATGAAATAATTTTAAAAAATTTTTTAATTAACATATATAACACCGATGATTAAAACACACAAAGTAGTAAAGAATTTGTTTTTATTCATTTAAAAAAAAAGAAGAAGAAAATAAAATAAATACACTAAACTTTGCAAAAAAAAAAAAATTTGATCAAAAATGGTAGAAAGCATACTTTTAGCAAAATACATACCTTTTATTAAATTTGTAATAAACCAAGGTTATACATATCCAAAATTAAAAATCATTTTACAGTGGATAATCACTAATAAAATTATCCGAAAACACATGTATGACCAAATAAAAAGAATATTATCTCAATTTTACTACAAAATGATTAGACAAAATACAAGAATGCTAAAATCATTCCACGACTTATTCCTAAGCAGTGATGTAAAAATCGAATTATTAAGTAGCGACATTAACTAACATTTTGAATACAAAGCTAAAGTGACCATATTAAAACAAATTTAATGGACTGGAACAGAATTCGTGAATGTATTAAAAAGCTACGTACAGAATTTGACAAATCTTTCAAATGTCTTAATAAAAGTGCTCAAATATCAAATGAGACAAAATTAAAACATGTCGAAATTCTAGTTAAAATTTAAAACAACTTTAAAAAAGTTATACTTACGAACGCGCAAAAAACAGATTCACTTCAAACTATACAAGGCAAAGAAATCCTAAAACGATTACGAGAATACCTTGTATACATTTCAAATAGACATGATCTAATAATATCTATAAACAAAATAGCGACATTTGATAAATCGCAGCTAATGGAGCAAATAGAAAATAAAGATACAGACTCCTTAGAAGATACAGACTCAATAGAAGACACTAAAGAAAACGAACCCATCATGGCACAAAATGCAGTGCAATTTTTGAAGCTAGCTTCTTCTCTCTTACCAGAGTTTGATGGACAACCACAAAACCTACAAAGTTTCCTAGATGCATTAAACCTAGTAAATACACTCAAAGGCACCCATGAAACAATTGCGGTGAACCTAGTAAAAACAAAATTGAAAGGTTATGCAAGAAACTACATCAGCAATGAACAAACAATTAATGATATAATTTCGAAATTATCAGCTTCAGTTAAGGGAGAATCAGTAGAAGTTATATCTGCCAAACTCCTTAACGTTCAGCAAAAGAATCAGACAGCCAGTCAACACACCCAAGAGGTGGAAAAATTGACAAAAGCCCTTGAAGGAGCTTACATTAATGACGGCTTGTCAATGGAATTGGCTAACAAATACAGCACTACACAAGCTGTAAAGACAAAGACTAAGAACTGCACAATAGATAAGGTAAAACTTATCATGCAGGCAGGCACATTCAACATATCTAAATTTGTAAATAGTTGCACTGAAGCAAAAGGTCAGACTATTATTATTATTATTATTAAGCTTACTAAGCTAACTTTGGGTGCTGTGGGGTTTTTCTATACAAGTACTTATTATATATTTACATTAATTACATTTAGGTCTTATATTATTTATTGGCTATATCTTCTATTTACATATTTACATGTTTGGCTGTTTTACGGTTACTTAGTTTATTTTGTATTTGTTTTTTTTTTTTTTTTTTTTGTGGTGGTATTTAGATTTGGTGGTATATGTTGGATGTTTTCAGGAAGGATAGGATTTTGGATAGGTTGGTTTGGTCAGGATGACAGAGGAGGTCTAGAGGATTTGTGTTGTTGAACATTTTTTGGATAATGGGCTTTAGTGCTGGACATGATTTTAGAAGGTGTGGAATGGTGGGGACGTTTCTGTCATGGCAGAAAGGGCAAGTTGGTGGTACGTTGGGGTTGAGGTAGTGTTGGTGCGTAAGTCTTGTGTGTCCTAGTCGTAGTCTGATGATTTTAATTTGGTCGAGTCTGTTGAGTTTGATTTGTATGTTGTTCATGTAGTCGTGGACGTGTGTGACTGCAGTTTGTGATGTTTTACTTGTGTTGCGATGTGAATATTTGTTTTAGGTATCTGTTGAGATCTGTTGTGTTTATGTTTGGGGTGAGAGTGAGGGGCATTCTGTTTGCTGACTTTGCTGCATGGTCGGCTAGTTCGTTGCCGATTATCCCTGCATGGCCGGGGATCCACATTAACTTTATTTTGGGGGCTAGTGTAATTATTTGGGATCGGATAATACTGGGGTAGGTGCTGGTGTTGTTTGGGTTTTTTATGGAGTCTATTGCTGCTAAGGAGTCGGAACATATAATGAATTTTCCACTTTTATTTTTAAGGTGTTTGATGGCTTCTAATATTCCTATTGTTTCGGCGGTAAGGGTAGAGGAGTAGTGGGGTAGCATGCCATATTTCAGGGTGTTTCTTTCTGTTGTTATGGCGTAAGTTACTGTGTCATTTGTTTTTGATCCGTCTGTGTATATAAAATTGCAGTTTTTTAATGTATCTCTTGAGTGTTTAAATAGTTTTCGGTAAGCCTCAGGTGGTGTTGATTTTTTTTTTTGTGTTGTCGCAGTGTCGTGTCGATGGGCTTGTCGATGTTCCAAGGGGGTTTGTCTTTGGGAGGTTTTTGTGGTATGTATGGTATTTTGAGTTTGATGCATAAGTTTATTGTGATGTCTATGATGGGTGTATTTTTCTTTTTTTGGGCGCTGTGTTTGATAAATTTGTGGAAAGGGGTGTTTTTTGAGTTTATCGGGTTTTTGTAAAGTTTGGCAGTTTGTAGGTCTCGTCTAAGCTCTATTGGAGTAGGTTGTTGGTCGGGGTGGAGCGGTAGGCTCCTAAAGCTAGGCGGATGCCTGCGTTAAATTGTGTTTTTAATTTGGAAAGTGTGCTTTTGGGTGAGTATCCGTAAAGAAAGAGTCCGTAGTCTATTTTGCTAATAAGGGTAGCTTTTGTGATGTCGAGTAGTGTTCTTGTGTCGCAGTTGAATTTTTGACTAGCTAGGCATTTCATTATGCTTAGTTTTTGGGAGAGTACTGGTAGGAGAGTGTTAATGTGGGTGTTTTATTTGTAGTTTTTGGTAAGTGTGATTCCTAGGATTTTAAGTGAGGTTAGGGTGGAGATTTGGGTACTGTTTGAGCTTACGGTGGAGTTGCAATTCTGTTTTTGGCATATGTGGAGGTGGTGGCATTTGGAAAGGGATAGGGAGACCCCTGAGTATGAACCCCAGTTGTTTATTTTGTCTAGTATGTTGTCAAGGTTATAGTTTGAGCTTTTGCTTCTTTTGAAATTTATTATGAGGAAGAAATCGTCGGCGTATGCGTTGAAGTTGATTTCTTTGTGTAGGGTGATTATGTCGGGAAGCTTGTTGTAGGGTATAAGGAATAGGATAACGGATATGGGGGATCCTTGAGGGATACCATTGTGGAGGGGTAAGGAGTTGGAATGGTGTGGACCGATGCGGACCATTTGCTTTCTATTTCGCATGAAGTTTTGTATGTAGTGGATAATTTTGGGGCCTGTTTTCCATTTTTGTAGTTGTTCGATAATGGTGTGCACACCCACTCGGTCGAAGGCTCTTGAGAAGTCAAGAGTGACGAGTAATGTGTGTTTGTGGGACTTCTTTATGAGATAGTCTACAAAGAGTAGACTGTCTGAAGTCGACTTGCCTTTTTTAAAGCCGAATTGGTTTGGGTTTAGGAGGTTATTTTGGCTGGTGAAGTACTAGATTCTTTTGGCGATTATTTTGTCGAGGGTTTTTGCTAGGCAGCAGTTTTGGAAGATTGGTCTGTATGAGGAAACTTTCGTTTTATCGGTTTTGGGTTTTATTATTGGTATTATTAGGCTTGTTTTGTAGGCTTGTGGTATGTGGCTATTGAGGATTTGGTTGAAAAGGTTTGTGATTCTAATTTTGGTTTTGTGAGAGGAGTTTAGTATCATTTGGTATGATATTCTGTTAAGTCCTGGGGTGGACCCTTTGAGTGTTTGGAGTGCTGAGGTAAGTTCTAGGTACGTTATGTTTTCTTCAATTGTTTGGGCAGATGGTGAGGGGGTTAATTTATTGGTCTATTTATGTATTTGTTGTTGCATTTGTTCTTGTGTAAAAGTTGAGTCGTTGGAAAGTTTGCTTTTCTGTAGTTTATGATATTTTCTAGTGTTATGTTGCGGCTTAGTAGTTTCCAGTAATTTTGTTTTGTTTTTTTTAGGTCATTAAGGTTTTTGTTCCACCAGGGGACTCTGTAGGGCTGTTTATTGCGTGCGGTTTGGGGAATGCTGATGTTAGCACTTTTTAAGATGATTCTGTTTATGTGGGCTGCTTCTTTGTCAACATTGTTGGAGGGAGGAAATTCTGAGTCTACGTTATGGGTAAGTATGTTGAAGAGATTCCAGTTTGCTTCTTTGAGTTTGACGTCAACTACATTAGTAGTTGTTGTCAAAAAAACCAAGATTCTTCTTCAAAAGTCGTGGATGTCAACAAAACGAAGATTCTTCTTCAAGAGTCTTGGACATGAACACAGTGAAAACGCAAATTATACTGCTAAAACATGATAAACTATAATACGCAATCTAGTAATGAATTGTACGCTTTACGCCAATACAAACCTACATGGTTTAAACAAATGATGGTTATAATATACATAACGAAGAATGGTCTACTGAAGTTTTGTATTTTGTTGGTTGGGAAGAGGGAGATAATTATTGGGAAGTGGTCGCTGCCGTGGAGGTCATCAAGTATTTCACATTTGGTATGTGGTGCTATTGTGGGGGTGCAGAGTGAAAGGTCGATGTGTGTAAATGTGTTATGTGTTGAAAAGTGTGTTGGAGATTTATCGTTTAGTAGTATTAGTTTTGAGTGTTCAATGTATTTTGGACTATTTTACCGCGATTATTTGTTGTTGGAGAGCCCCAGGGTGCCAGCCGTTGAAGTCGCCGGTGATTAGTGTGGGAGTTTGTTGTGTGTTCAGTGTGTTTTGGAGGACTCGGTCTGTGACAACTTTGCTTGGGGAGATATATGTTGAAAAAATGTTGATATTTTGTTTGGAGTTGACTAATACTGTCCTGTACTATCAGAACAACTCTCATCGCGGTGGAAACCGTGGTAGAGGTAACTACAGAGGCGGACCTTATAACAGAGGCGGTTACAGATACAACAATAATAGATACAACAATAGCAGAGGCAATCCTCGAGGTGGCTCATACAGAGGCAGCTCAAATAGAGGAAACAGCCATAACAAGCATATACGGGTTACACAAAGTACCTCGGAAAACCAGCAAACCCCCTTGAGCGTCCAACAGCAGTCAAAATTCTACACATACATTTAAACCTAAGTAGTATCATCAAAATTCAAAACGGGAACAATAACACCCAGTTAACTCTACTACTAGATACAGGAGCTAATATATCAATACTAAAGAAAATAATATAGTCAGTAATAAATTCAAATTATAAAACAGATATAACAGGAATAGGACAGGAAACAATTCAATCAATTGGACAATCAACAATTGATCTACTTTTCGATTATTTTATAATCACTCATGACTTCCAAATAGTAAGCAAAGAATTTCCAGTTCCATGCGATGAAATTATTGGACTTGATTTCATTAGAAAATACAATTGTATAATAGATTACCAACATGATGAATTCGTAATTAAACCAGATTCAATTAAATACCAAATACATGAACCACAATTACATAATGATATTTATAACTCAATGTTATTACCAGCAAGATCAGAAGTTATGAGAAAAATCATGCTACTGACTGATGAAGACACTATATTAATACCAAACCAGGAAACACACCCTGGGGTAATAATAACAAACAGTATCGTTGAAAGTAGTAGTGCAATAGTTCGTATCTTAAATACAACCAATAAGCACATCAAAATTCAAAACCCTAACATCAAATTTGAGTCACTTCAAGAATATGAAATCCAATCAAATAACATTAGCACCAACAATAGAACTAACAAAGTCATTAATAAATTAATATTCCCTGAACAATTCAAAGAAAAACTTATAAATCTATGTACCAAATACAGTGACATATTTGGTCTAGATACAGAAGCAATTACAAGTAATAATTTTTATAAACAAAAATTAAGATTAGCAGACAAAACCCCTGTATACATCAAGAATTACAGAAATGCAGAAACAGAAAAGCCAGTAATAAACAGACAGGTAGAAAAATTAATAAAAGATGGTATAGTAGAACCATCAATTTCTGAATATAATAGCCCACTTCTCTTGGTACCCAAGAAATCACTTCCAAACTCAAAGGAAAAAAAATGGCGTTTAGTAGTTGATTACCGCCGAATAAATAAAAAACTTTTAGCAGACAAATATCCATTGCCAAGAATAGAAGAAATCTTAGACCAATTAGGACGGGCAAAATATTTTTCATGTCTCGATCTTATGTCAGGATTTCATCAAATAGAACTAAACAAAAAATCTAGAAATATAACATCATTTTCCACGAACTCAGGTTCTTATCGCTTCACGCGATTACCTTATGGTCTAAAGGTAGCACCAAATTCATTTATGCGTACGATGACACTCGCATTTTCAGGCCTTGAGCCATCCCAAGCATTTCTCTACATGGATGACTTAGTTGTCATTGGCTGTTCCGAACAGCACATGTTTAAAAATTTGTCAAATATCTTTGATTGTGAAAACACAATTTAAAACTAAACCCAGAGCAACGTTCATTTTTCATGCACGAGGTAACATTCCTCGGGCATAAGTGCACAGACCATGGCATCCTTCCATATGACAAAAAATATGACGTTATTAAAAACTATCCAGCCCCTACTGATGCGGACAGTGCACGACGTTTCGTCGCGCTCTGTAACTATTACAGAAGATGTATACACAACTTTGCACAATATTCATGTTATTTGACTAGATTGTGTAAAAAGAATGTTCAATTCGAATGGACAAAAGAATGCGAAGATGCATTTAAATATTTAAAAAAGGAATCAATGAAACCAACATTACTGCAATACCCTGACTTCAGCAAAGAATTTTGCTAGCCACAGATGCAAGTAAACACGCATGTGGTGCAGTACTAACCCAAGAGTACAACGGAGTGCAATTGCCAATTGCATACGCATCTCGAGCTTTCACACAGAGAGAAAGCAATAAATCAACTACAGAGCAGGAATTAGCTGCAATTCATTGGGCAATAGAACACTTCAGACCTTATAATGACGGCAGACATTTTTTAGTAAAAACAGACCATAGACCTTTAACCTACCTTTTTTCAATCAAAAACCCTACATCAAAGTTAACAAGAATGAGACTAAATTTAGAAGAATATCAGTTTATAGTAGAATACCTCAAGTGGAAAGATAACTATATAGCAGACGCATTATCAAGAATCAACATAGATTCATTAAAACAAATAAATAGGAATATAATGATGGTCCAAACCAGATTATTAAAACGACAGCAAAACATCTGCGCAGAAAAAAAAATACTATTGCAAAAGAAAGAAAAAGAGATCAATGTCTATGAATTCATTAGTAATAATGACGCAAAGAAATTTGTGAAAATTAAACTCGGTAAAACTAATTGTTTGTTAAAAAGAGGAAAAAGAATTATATCACAATTTTCAATTAATGCTTTATATTCTTATGAAAAATTCGACTTAGGTCAATTCTTTCAAAGGCTTAATTCAGAAGCCGGAATACATAAAATTGTTAATTTACAGTTGTCACCCAGTGAACAAATTTTCGAATTTGTATCATTTAATGAATTTAAAAATATGGGCAATAAATATTTAAAAATATTAAAAGTAGCGCTACTAACAAAAATGACACAAATAGACAAAAATGACGAAAGTCAAATTAAAGCAATACTGTCGAAATACCATGATGAACCTATAGAAGGAGGCCATACAGGGATTACGCGAACTCTGTTGAATATTAACAAATACTATTATTGGCCTCAAATGACACAGACAATTACTAAGTATGTTAAAACATGTATGAAATGCCAACAGGCAAAAACTACTTTACATACTAAAGCACCAATGATAATAACTAAAACACCAAGCACCGCTTTTGACACTGTTTTAATAGATATCATTCGACCATTACCTCGAACAGAGAATGGCAATGAGTACGCAATCACATTTATATGTGACCTCACGAAATATCTAGTTACAAAACCAGTAGCTGATAAAAGTGCAAAAACAGTAGCCAAAGCAATATTTGAATCCTTTGTACTAAAGTACGGTCCTATGAAGACGTTCATAACGGACATGGGTACTGAATACAAAAACTCACTAATAAATGACTTGTGCAAGTATATGAATATAAGAAATATACAATCAACAGCTTATCACCACCAGACTTTAGGAACAATTGAAAGAAGTCATCGAACATTCAATGAATTTATTCGTTCATATGTTTCGATTGACAAAGACGATTGGAACATATGGTTGAATTATTTCACTTATTATTTCAATACTACTCCATCGACAGTTCATGAATACTGTCCTTACGAACTTATTTATGGTAGATTACCTAGAGAGTTCACAGAATTTAGTAAAGATAATAAAGTAGACCCTATATATAACATAGACGATTATGCTAAAGAGTTTAAATTTAGATTAGAAACAGCTTATAAAAGAGCAAAAATTTTAATAGATTTAGAAAAAAAAAAGGAAAGATAGAATATGACAAAAAATTAAACGACATAAAACGAAACATGGTAGTTTAAAACTCTTAAGGAACGAGACAGCTCATAAATTAGAAAGTAAATATTTAGGCCCTTACAAAGTAATAAGCATAAAAGATAGAAACAACATAAAAGTAGACGTAGGAAAGAAAAAACAACAAATAGTATACAAACAGATTAAAAATATTCAAAACATAGGTTAGCTCGAGCATAGAATATATTCAAACTTTTAGGCCTGATCAGCCACAATATAATTAAACACAAAAAAAAAAATAATAATAATAAAGAAATAAATTTTTTTAACTGTATACAAACATTTTTATTGTTACCAATGTATTTTCATATTACATTTTTACATAACAAAAAAAAAAAAAACATATATATATATACAATACTAATTAAAATAAAAAATAACATAAACAAAAAAAAAACCGAACAAAAAAAAAACAATTAAAATAACTACATAATTTGCGTTATTTTTAAAAAAAGGACGGAGATGTAATATGCACATATATCGAGAGTACACTATACTCAGATATATTAAACAGTATTACTTTGTTGTTGAATAAACAAAATTCAAACAGCGACCCTTTGTCGTTATATAAACACAAGCAAATTTCAAGTGCAAGTAATATGATCGCATGAGAATGAAGCAGGCATAATGAAAGCCGCGTCAGCATTCTCATGCATTGACCGATCACGACGTATATGAATGCTACTCTCTCTCACTCTCCCACTCTTTGTAGCTGTTAACTGATAACAGAATAAGAATACAAATGTTAAGCATAAACCTAAGAACATAATTGTAACACAACAGACATTCAATAAAGCAAGCTCGGTTGACACAGAAGTGTCAGCCGTATACTACAAAAAGACTTGTGTTCTAAAAACAAACCATTTAAATTCCACAAAACAAAGAAAAATTTATTACTCAAATAAAAATTAATTAAAGTTTACGGTTTGATTTAAACAAATTTTTTTTAAATAAAAATTAAATAATAAATAAAAACGTACAAATCGACAAGAACTGCGAGCAAAGACCATGGAGCACAACAGGAGTTTAGAAGAAGAAAGATGCGACAACCCGGGCGAGGGCCTAGGATGGGTACACTACTGCCGGAAGGAGGATTTGCAACGCACTGCACGGGAGCTCAGCCTAGAATGCGTCGGCAAGGTAGAAGAGTTGTTAAAACGGGTATGTGCATCAATCAAATAAGTGGGCCATAGTTCGTCAACCTGGAACCGGTTGGGCGAATGGGAGCGGAGGGTCGCCAAGGGTCGAGGATCACCCGTCGTGCCCACCGTCATCAGGGGCCTCGATTAGGCGAGAAAATGGGGGATACAATTCGACGGATAAACTGACCCACTAGTGTTCATAAAAACACTGGAGGAGAGCGCGAGAACGTACGAAATAGAGTAAGATCGTATGCCCAAGGCGATGGGCGAGGCATTTACTGGCATGGCAGCGTCTTGGTTTTTTACAAGCGACCTAAAAGACGCGACGTGGGACGAGTTTAAAAAGGAATTTATCGAATTTTTTGACCCCGCAGTATTTTGACAGACTCGAGGACGAGATCAGGGCCCGTAGACAACGCGTGTGGGAGAATTATAAAGAATATCTGGTTAGCCTGAAGACATTAATGCGCCACGCCAATTATAGTCCTGAACAGGAGCTGGAAAGAGTCTACGAAAAACTTGCTCGTGAGTACTGTCTGTATATTCGTCGGCGAGATTTTACGAATTTATCTGAGCTAACACAGATAGCCGCGGAGTTTGAAAGTTTCGTTCGTCAAGGAGCCATCGCTAAGCCAGGTGGGAATTACATGAGTCGAGGCACTGCAAAAAGGAGACCCCAAAGCAGGATCATCACCGGAAAGCGACGTCACGCAGGAATCGGTATGGCCAGCGGACTTAGAGCCAGCAGCGCAGGAGTCCTAGCAGTTCGTAATTCAGCAACGCCCAAGAAAGTGGATTCAGCAAATGAAGGACAAGGTCGCTAACGAACCAACTAGGTATGCCGATTTGCGAGGAAAACGGACAGCTGTACTGGTATCTAGGCCACAGAGCGGATAACGATATATTACATCCCGTGGTAGATGTGTGTCGACGAAGACCACAGGAAACGAGTGCATATGGGATGCCATGATGCATCGACGACTTGGCACCAAGGAGTCCGGAAGACGATCTTGAGGTTGGCTGGGAATGTTCAGAGATGCAGCCAGGTATGTCAAATGTTGCGAAAAATGCCAATTCTTCGAGACGGAACAAAAGAAGCCAGCAGGACACATGCTAGCCCACCATTTTGTTGAGCCAATGGCAATCCTGTGCGCGGAGGTAACACAATGTTGTTGGTGTTTCATGACGCGTTTACAAAGTGGGTGGAATTGGTCCCCCTGAGACGAGCAACAGCGGCCACGTTGCAGAAGGGTTTTCGCGAACGCATCTTATGCCGGTTTGGATTGCCAAAGGGGTTCGTTTGCGACAACTGAGTGCAGTTCACAAGTCGGATTTTCAAAGCGTATTTTAATTCCCTGGGCGTAGAGATGGAACACACCGCCCCATACTGCCCTCAGGAAAATCCGACCGAGAGGACCAACAGGACGGTAAAAACGATGATCGCGCAACATATTTCCGGAAATCAAAGCTCGTGGGACCAGTTGATGCCCGGAATCTCGTTAGCCGTCAACTCAAGCATTGCGGATACAACAGGATTTTCCCCAGCATTCTTGATGCAGGGAAGGGAACCTTGTTTGCCAGCAACGTTATACGAGGAGAAAACGCCAGGTACAAAAGGCACACCGCAAACGCCGGAAGAAAAGGCAAACAGGCTAAAGGAGGTATTCGACATAGCGCGTAGCAACCAGCAGCTAGGTTCAAAGGAGGGGAGAAACTACAACCTGAGACTGAGGGAATCGAATCCCACGATCAACGAGCTTGTCTTGTTAAGGACACATCAACTTTCGAGAGCTAGCGAAGGATTCGCGGCTAAGTTAGCACCGAAGTACGAGAGACCATATTGGGTGAAGAAGTTCGTCTCACCGAATGTAGTGCGTTTGGCTAGAAACGGGGAACGCAAAAGCCGAGTCACAAGCATATCGCAGCTAAAACCTTTCCAGCGAGAAGGAGAAGAGACCGAAGTGAGCCGGGAACAAGAAGCAGAACTCAACGCAAGCTGCCGCCCAGCATAAACCGCCAAGAAAGAACCAGCAAATTTTCTATGTTATTTTTCATACTAAAACACAGTTTACCACGCTTCACAACAAGAACATGTCACATTAACGTTGCAATAAGTAATAACACAGCCATCGCTAAGCCAGGTGGGAATTACATGAGTCGAGGCACTGCAAAAAGGAGACCCCAAAGCAGGATCATCACCGGAAAGCGACGTCGCGCAGGAATCGGTATGGCCAGCGGACTTAGAGCCAGCAGCGCAGGAGTCCTAGCAGTTCGTAATTGAGCAACGCCCAAGAAAGTGGATTCAGCAAATGAAGGACAAGATCGCTAACGAACCAACTAGGTATGCCGATTTGCGAGGAAAACGGATAGCTGTACTGGTATCTAGGCCACAGAGCGGATAACGATATATTACATCCCGTGGTAGATGTGTGTCGACGAAGACCACAGGAAACGAGTGCATATGGGATGCCATGATGCATCGACGGCTTGGCACCAAGGAGTCCGGAAGACGATCTTGAGGTTGGCCGGGAATGTTCAGAGATGCAGCCAGGTATGTCAAATGTTGCGAAAAATGCCAATTCTTCGAGACGGAACAAAAGAAGCCAGCAGGACACATGCTAGCCTGCCATTTTGTTGAGCCAATGGCAATCCTGTGCGCGGAGGTAACACAATGTTGTTGGTGTTTCACGACGCGTTTACAAAGTGGGTGGAATTGGTCCCCCTGAGACGAGCAACAGCGGCCACGTTGCAGAAGGATTTTCGCGAACGCATCTTATGCCGGTTTGGATTGCCAAAGGGGTTCGTTTGCGACAACGGAGTGCAGTTCACAAGTCGGATTTTCAAAGCGTATTTCAATTCCCTGGGCGTAGAGATGGAACACACCGCCCCATACTGCCCTCAGGAAAATCCGACCGAGAGGACCAACAGGACGGTAAAAACGATGATCGCGCAACATATTTCCGGAAATCAAAGCTCGTGGAACCAGTTGATGCCCGGAATCTCGTTAGCCGTCAACTCAAGCATTGCGGATTCAACAGGATTTTCCCCAGCATTCTTGATGCAGGGAAGGGAACCTTGTTTGCCAGCAACGTTATACGAGGAGAAAACGCCAGGTACAAAAGGCACACCGCAAACGCCGGAAGAAAAGGCAAACAGGCTAAAGGAGGTATTCGACATAGCGCGTAGCAACCAGCAGCTAGGTTCAAAGGAGGGGAGAAACTACAACCTGATACTGAGGGAATGGAATCCCACGATCAACGAGCTTGTCTTGTTAAGGACACATCAACTTTCGAGAGCTAGCGAATGATTCGCGGCTAAGTTAGCACCGAAGTACGAGAGACCATATTGGGTGAAGAAGTTCGTCTCACCGAATGTAGTGCGTTTGGCTAGAAACGGGGAACGCAAAAGCCGAGTCACAAGCATATCGCAGCTAAAACCTTTCCAGCGAGAAGGAGAAGAGACCGAAGTGAGCCGGGAACAAGAAGCAGAACTCAACGCAAGCTGCCGCCCAGCATAAGCCGCCAAGAAAGAACCAGCAAATTTTCTATGTTATTTTTCTTACTAAAACACAGTTTACCACGCTTCACAACAAGAACATGTCACATTAACGTTGCAATAAGTAATAACACAATTTCTTCCAAGAGAAAATAAACAGCGGAAAAAAAAGGCAGCCACGCAGAAAGCAAACACACAGCACAGCAGGGCTCGCAGAAGAGTCTTATGTGGAAGAAACCAGAGACAATCAAGGGTCAAGAATAACAACGCGCGGGAACATGGAGGCATCAGCGGACACAAGGGACGTGATCAGAACGACAACAATAATCGTTGGAGACGCAGGACGAACCCCCGGCAATCAAGGCTGAGGAGGAAAATTAAGAGCAAGAAACCGAAGAAGGCGAGACAGATTCACGATGAGAGTGCGTGAGGACGTATACGCTGTTACCTAACACGCCGATGGTAGGGTCACGACCATGAAGAAAGGGGGGGTGTAAAGTAGCCCCAGCGCGAGCCTCCGTCACATACATACATAAAGGTTTATCAAAAGAACTACTGATTCAAACTGATCACACACATTAATTAAATTATTATAACAATTATTAGAGTTAAGACAAATGAATTAAACAGAATACGAGTCATGAAGACATACATAAGTAATAGGCATTAGGCAAAGACAAATGAAGTACATAAAATAATCTTGAAATGAAAAGAGTAAATATAAATTAAACACAACTCGTTGACTAATTCATTAGAACGCAGCGCAGCAGGAGAGCCGTGCAGCCGGCGACAGGAGAGCGTGATCAAGCGCGACACGCGACCTCAATTGTCGCGAGCAAGAGCATAGACCAAGCGCGAGACCAGCAGAGCAGTATGACCGGGATATTAAAATAGAGTAGACGTGACGGCGAGTAGTTAAGTGGTCGATGCGGCGTTAGAGTTCAATATGTTAATTTGAGACAATAGTTAATATAAGTTTAAGTGTAAGCGGCCTATCCCAAAGAAGTGGAGGCGCTTCTCTATGTGAATACATATGTGAGACTCTATGTGCTTCATGAAGAGGGGTTATGGTGACCTACACCTACCCCTCATTCGCCAAAATACAATCTGCGCGACTAGAGGCACCCCTGCAAAGTATTTCCTTGTACATTTCCCTAGTCGCCCAGTTGTTTCGGTAACACGTCTCCGAATGTCCGACGACTTTTACAAAGCTTGCCACCATATCACGAAGCGTCGCTGATTTTAAAATATAAATATCTTGTGATGCGGGCCGTGGACAGACTGAGATCTGTACCCCGGCAAATTAACTACTTTACAAGTGGCGCCCGAGCAGGGACCTAAAGTGAAAGAGGTGTAATACAATTTGGAAGTAAAACCCCAAACGTATTACTAATAAGTGTAAATTGTGAAGGTCTGACATACCTGATCATACCCCGTGACGGTGTAAGCAGACGGACCAACTAAGCAAACGGTACTAGCAAAACGATGGACTCGAGCGTTCAGCTAGAAAAAGGCTTTATCATGGGTAGCAGAACTAGTGGCGAAAAGGTGATCACAACGGAGGAACGTTGACAGTGAGGGTGAAAGTGCAGCACACGCCAAAACATTAAATTGGAATGGATCTTGGGCGTGATAGCTGATCGCGGTACAATGGGACGAGAGTGAAAAAAATGAAACAAATTTTTTTTTTCAATTTAATTCGACGGCAAATTTTAATCTAATCCGATTAAATTAATTTTAATTAAATTCAGAACTAAATTCAACGGAAAATTTTTAGTGAATCAGAAATGTTAATTTAATTCGATTACGGGAAAAAATTAAATTTAAAATTAATCAAACAAAGTTAATTCAACGGAAAATTTTTAATAAAACAAAATTTGTAACTTAACTCGATAAAAAAAATTAAATTTAAAATTAATTAAAGCAAAATAAATAAATTTAAACAAAGGAAAATTTATTACTCAGATAAAATTTTACTAAAATTTTCGTGTTTGATTTAAACAAATTTTTTTAAATAAAAATTAAATAATAAATAAAAACGTACAAATCGACAAGAATTGCGAGCAACGACCATGGAGCGCAACAAGAGTTTAGAAGAAGAAGGATGCGACAACCCACGCGAAGGCCTAGGATGGGTACACTACTGCCGGAAGGAGGATTTGGAACAAATTGCACGGGAGCTCAGGCTAGTATGCGTCGGCAAGAGGAAGAGTCGGAAGAGTTGTGAAAACGGGTATGTGCATCAATCAAATAAGTGGGCCATAGTTCGTCAACCTGGATCCGGTTGGGCGAATAGGAGCGGAGGGTCGCCAAGGGTTGAGGGTCACCCGTCCCCCCCCCACCGTCATCGGGGGCCTCGAACAGATTAGAAAATGGGGGATACAATTCGACGGATATACTGACCCGCTCTTGTTCATAGAAACACTGGATGAGCGCTCGAGAACGTACGAAATAGAGTTAGATCATATGCCCAAGGCAATGGGCGAGGCATTTACTGGCATGGCAGCCTCTTGGTTTTCTACAAGCGACCTAAAAGACGCGACGTGGGACGAGTTTAAAAAGGAATCTCTCGAATTTTTTCAACCGCGCAGTATTTTGACAGACTCGAGGACGAGACCAGAGCCCGTAGACAACGCGTGGGGGAGAATTATAAAGAATATCTGGTTAACATTAATGCGCCACGCCAATTATAGTCCTGAGCAGGAGCTGAAAAGAGTCTACGAGAACCTTGCTCAGGAGTATCATCTGTATATTCGTCGGACAGATTTTACCAATTTATCTGAGCTAACACAGGTAGCCTCGGAGTTTGAAAATATCCAGGAGAAAGAAGCAAAGGAGGAAGTATTCGCAGCGATCGCGAATACTCACTTAGCAGACGGATCGAAGGTGGCGATAAATAAGTTGTTAGGAACTAAGGTCAAGTTAATTAGCAAAAAGGTGCCGATGGACATGCTCGTAATGCCATCCATGTTAGACAATCTAATCCTGGGGATTGATTTTCTATGCAAGATGGGGACAAACATGCAGTGCGGTGATGCGATGCTAATCTCGAAGTGCGCTGACGCGCCAGCCAAGGCGATCGAAAAAGCCGAGTTAGGGTCCGATGGGGAATCCACGCAATCCACACAATCCTCGACCAGCTAACAGAGTGGAAAACGGGACAAAAAATACTTAACTATGTTAAAAACTTTATGAGCAATCGCAAAACAACAGTGTGCATACACTCAGCCTTTTCCTCCTTCCACCCCATCCCCAACGGCGTTCCCCAGGGATCACCCTTCTCGGTAGTGCTATTTGTAATAGCATACAACAAGCTTACCGTAATGCGCACCAACACCCAAACATAAGCTTAAGCGCATACGCGGACGACTTCAACCTCATAATAAATCTTAAAAACGACAAAAACATGAACATAAACATAATCCCCTACCTTAACACAATAACAAACTGGAATGACTACTCAGGCGCCACGCTCTCTAGCACAAAACGCAAACACCTGCACAACTGCAACTGCACCTTAACCAAGGACAAATACAAATTAACAACGTAACATCAATTACAATACTAGGCGTACACTTCAACAACAAATCCAGATGGCAAACTCACACCGAACAACTCACACGCAACCTGAAACAAGCAACGAACATAATAAAATGTCTGTCAAGCTCAAAATTCAACTGCAATACATCAACCCTAATAGACACAACTAAAGCAATTCTGACATCAAAAGCAGACTACGGACTCGCAATATACGGAAATAGCCCAAAATCGACCACACGCACAATCTAATCTGCAATAAACACAGGTTTCAGAATCGCTCTAGGAGCATATAAAACAACCCCAACCGAAAACATCCTCTACGAAGCACGCGCTGCTACACTAGAGGACAGAAGAGAGCTCCCAACAGCCAACCTTATCAAATCAACACAACCATAATATCAGCATAAAAAAAAAATAATAATAATACAAAGATATATAGAAAAACTTTTTATACTCGATACCGAAGGTAAAGAGTATATTGGGTTTGTGCAATGTCCGTCATGGTGTCTGTCCGTCTGTCCGTCTGTATGAACGCAACTTTTTTCTACACCCTTCAAGCTAGAGACTTGAAACTTTACAAATGTCTTTATCTATGGCATGGTAAATTAAAGTGTCAAGATTGGAGTTCTCAATAACTAGGGGGCTGACAAATCGATAAACTCGATAACGCAAAATCGATAGATCCAGCTATTTCGCAAGCCCTTACAGCTAGAACTACCAAATTTGGGGAGAAAATAGCTACTAACAATCTTCAAAAAACGGCATCAAAAGTTTTGGAGCCACGCCCACCCATACCGCCCCCAGCCCCCCCGCAGTTTAACACTAAAAATGCCCATATCTACTACAGTTTTTGAGCTAGACCCTTCAAATTTGGTACAAAGATAGGTGGTAACGATCTCGAACATAAAAACTTTGGATGCCACGCCCATCTATACTGCCCTATCCGCCCTCAACCACCCCAACGCTTCGCTAAAAACGGTAGTGCGTGTATCTTCCATAGTGTTTGAGCTAGAGTCAAAAAATTTGGTAGGTAGATAACTGGTTACGACCCCCCAAAAACTGCATCAAAGTTTTGGAGCCCCACCTACCCATTCCGCCCCCAGCCCCCCCGCAGTTGAACAACAGAAATGCTTATATCTTTTACAGTTTTTGAGTTAGAGTCACCAAATTCTGTGCCAAAATAGGTGATTATAGTCCCAAAATAAATGCATAAAAACTTTGGATGCCACGCCAATCCATACTGACCAAGCTGCCCCAAACCGCCCCAATGCTTCACTAAAAACGGGAATGCGTGTATTTTCCAAAGCGTTAAGGCTAGAGTCACCAAATTTGGTAGGAAGATAGCTTATAACAATCCCCAAACAACTGCATGAAAGTTTTGGAGCCACGCCCCCCCTGATCTCGAGCCCTCTGCATTTTGAAATCAAAAACGCCTATATTTTCCACATTTTTTGAGCTAGAGCCGCCAAATTTGGGGCCAAGATAGGTGATGAAGAAACCCAAAAAAAGTGGATGGCGCTCCCCACCCATACCGCCCCCAGCCCCCCTTCCACCATACTTTACTAACTTTGAGCTAGAGCCACCAAATTTTGTATGAGGATAGCAATTAACATCATAAACAGATCTGCCCCAGAACCCAGCCCCCCTTCTGCCAAATTCTACTTACTTTGAGCTAGAGTCACCAAATTCGGTTTGAGAATAGCTATTGACATCATAAATAGATCTGCAGCAAAAGTTTGGATGCCACGCCCCCCCTTACCAACCCCATCCCCCCTTCCCACAAATTTTACTATTTTTGAGCTAGAGTCACCAAATTTGGTATGAGGATGGCAATTGACATCATACACAGATCTTCAGCTAAAATTTTGATGCCAAGCCCCCCCCCCCCCCCCCATACCTCCGCCAGCCAACCATCCACCATATTCTTCTAACTTTGAGCTAGAATCACCAAATATGGAAGGAAGATAGCTTTTTGGCATCCCCATCTGCACCAGACAATCTTTGAGGCAGCATACACCTCTGCAGCAGCATACACCCCTGCCGTAACCACACACCATTGCAATCAGCTCTCTTTTAATCTGTTTTACTACTGGTATCGAGTATACCGCAGTCGGGTACGTCCGACCGCAATGTTTCTACTTGTTTTTTAGTTCAAACATATATAAAATAACAAAACATAAAAAAACAAAAAAAATAGTAATACAAATATAATACAGAGATTAAAACATTTTATCTAAACTTATTTTGACATTTCTTATTCTTAAACATTTACATTAAATAACAATAAATACACATACACAAAAAAAAAGCACACACAAGTATATAATATTAATCACATTTAAAATAAATACATATATTACGTTATTTTTAAAATGGATGGAGATGTAATATACACATATATCGAGAATACACTGTGCTCAGTGAACAGTAACACTTTGTTGCTACATAAATATAACCCAAGCAACGACACTATGTCGTTATATAAACACAAGCACATTTCAAGTGCAAATAATATGATCGCCTGATTATGTAGCGGCCATAATCAATGTCCAGTCAGCATTCTCATGCGTTGACAACACACGATGTACATGTATAATACTCTCCAACTCTCCCGCTCTTTGTAGCTGTTAACCAATAACAGCATAAGTATAGCAATGTTAAACATAATCTGAAGAGCCCAATTATAACAGAACAAATCATTAAATAAAGAGAGCTTAGCGGACACACAAGTGTCTGCTGTATTAAAACCAAAAATTACTTGTCTCATTAATGATCCAAAGATAATTACTACACTAAGTATGTGCGTTAGCTTGTGAATAACAATAAAATATAACGCACCGAACTGCGTATAAGAACAAAGTATGAATAAGAATATATTTACAGGGTGTCTGGAGTCAAAACATACCGGCCCCCCTGAACGGCTGTTCAGTAAAGAGGCAATGCAGCGACCTTTGTTATTGGGCGTTTGAAAACTGCGTGGGCGATTTTAACTGTAACAGCCCAGACCCTGCTATCTTGACCAGTATGCACCTCAGTGATGCGTCCTAGAATCCATTTGGATGGTGTTAGATGAGGTTCCTTAAGTATCGAAGCTTAATTTGTCATTCTCCAAACTCCACTTTGTACGTTCCTGTAGAGATGTTAGATCTTTCCAAAAACTTTGAACCATCGCTTGCAATTGAATCCAGCGTTCTAATCGGTTTATGGGGATCTCAAGGCGTGAAGGTTCCGGTAGCGCAGTATAGGGAGTTCCAGTCAAAAATGTGCAGATGTGAGCGGCTCTAGAGTATTGTCCCCTGAAGGGCAAAGAGCGTGTGCATTGAGGATGTAGTTTAATTGATCAAACTCCCGCTTCCCATATACCCCCCAAATGGGGTGCAAAAAGTGGTTAACTCTTCATCTCCAGTTTGCTGTATGGCCAAAAGCCGCATGTCATCTAATAAACGTTTACTTCCATGAAAGGTGGTTCCGTTATCTGAGTAGAGATCGGTTGGCCTTGATCGGCGGGCAATGAACCGTTAAAATGCTGCGATAAAGGCCTTGGTAGTTAAGTCGCTTACAACTTTAATATGAAAAGCCTTAGTTGTAAGACATATGAATATTTTGAAAACCATGCCTTTCCGATCCGTGGTAAGCGTCCCTTTGACTCCTTGATTGCGATGGGACCAGCATAATCCAAGCCTGTATATTGAAAGCAGCGGCTTGATTTTGCTCGAAGAGTAGGCAACTCTCCCATTATCTGGTTGCTAGTGGCCCTGTGGAAAATAGCCCCTCTTATGAAGTGGCGGGCACCCATGAACCAATACTGCTGACGAATATTGATAAATGTTGCATCAATTCCGGTGTTAAAATTTATTGCATGAAAATGTCGAACGAGTAATGCAGCAATTAGATAACTCTTTGAAATCAAAATTGGATGTTTGCCGTTGTAACCAAGAGTAGACTTCTCGCTTCATCCTCCTTCTTGCATCATTCCATAACCATTAAGAAAATATTAGCCAGGGATCTCGTTTTTCACATTTAGTGCGAGCAGTCCACGAATAACTTCGTCGGCACCGTCTGCCAATTTACGTATTGTGATGATATTTGTATTTGCGGCATTGGGAAGCGTCATAAGACTGTTTAAGAATGATCGGATTATAAGCGATTGTTTGTTATAACAGTTTTCTAGCCTGTCCCAAGCCTCTCTGTCGTTTTCGTTAGTGTCCGAAATATTTATTTTTTTTATTTATTTATTTATTTATTTATTGTCAGCTATGAGCAGCTGACATGAAAATAAAATTAATTTAAAATAATTATAATAAAAATAATTAAGTTTAAAGTAAAATTAAAAATTATATGTAGTTCTGAGAGTAAATTAAGGTTGAAATAATTGTAAAGTTAACGTTAAAGCTCTGAGAAATTCAACAAGAAAATAAGTGGCCCAACATTTGTTGCGTGAATTGGGAAAAACCCAGAAAAACCCAATCAGACCAGTGGTAGGTTAGTGATTAGTGGTTACGATTAGATAAGGCAGAAAGGATAGATCGATTTAGTACTGGAGTCGAGGTCTCCAGAGAGACAAGAGAATAAAGGTTGTTATAGTCAGAACATAATACACGAAATGGTTCATGAATTAAATAGTTGCTCGAGCAACGATCGAGGCTGAGAGGGGTAAAAAGGTACGTGCGGATCTAATGGGAACATTTAATTTTATTCGACTTAAAAGAACTGATGAGTCGATTTCACCATTAAGTAGATTAGTGATAAATACTACACCATGCATAATTCTACGATTCAGCAGGGAAGGAAGATTAATTAAAAGAAGTCTACTATCATCATATCATATCTATCATCAGCAAACATAAATACACGAGAATTAGTAATAACAGCAGGAAGATCGTTAATAAATAGATTAAATAGCAATGGTCCCAGGTGACTCCCCTGAGGGACACCGGAGGTAACAAAAAAAGATTTGGATACAGAAGATTTAAAAACAACTTTTTGTGTTCGGCCACACAAGTACTCTGAAAGCCACGACAAAAGTTTCGCTAGAAATCCAATAATATTTAATTTTTCGAGCAGCAAAGAATGACTTACAGAATCAAATGCCTTACTAAAATCTGTATAAACGACGTCAGTTTGCATTTTAGCCTGAAACCTTTTGATAACAATTGAGGTGAGCTCAAGAAGGTTAGTGGTAGTAGATCTTCGCCTAACAAAACCGTGTTGATAAGGGGATAAAATTGAACTACATAAGTGCTGCAATTGGGAGCATATAATTTTTTCAAAGATTTTCGGAATGGCAGACAGCTTAGATATTACCCTATAGTTTTTAACGTTGGAATTAGAAGAATTTTTATGAAGTGGAATAATAAAAGATTCTTTCCATATACCAGAAAACAAAGCTGTCAACCGATAAGTTAAATAATTTATATAAAGGTTTACAAAGTGAGTCCGCACAGTATCTAAGTATACAACCTGGCACTCCATCTGGACCGGGCAAAAAGCCCGGTTTGATAGAATTAAGGTCGCCTAGTAGCGTACACTCAGCTATAACTGGGACATAAATGCAGTTTGACGCTTGAACTTGAAAAGGATAGGAATTATTGCAACTATATGAACTCGATGAGTACACAGATTGAAAATACTCAGCAAATAGATCGCCCACTGCTTGATCGGAACTTGCTTTTGTATTATCAAGATAAACCGAGGATGGCAAGCATGAAGATTTACGTTTTGAGTTTACAAATTTATAAAACTGTTTCGGATCGCGGGAAAAGTTTGATCTGCAACGATTGAGATAATTGTTATAACAAAAAGTGTTTACGGAAATAAAATTTGACTTTGCAATTATATACGAGGATAAATCTATAGTATTTCCTGATTTTTTTTTTTATGGGATCTTGTTTTCACGTTTTTTGATCTTGATAGTTCCCTCGTAAACCAAGGTGGTTTATTTTCACTTGAAGGAACAGTGAGAAGAACACAGATATCCGAATACGAATTCAAGGTCTTGTAAAAAATGGTGATGGCAGTATCCATATCACTACAAGAATAAAGTTGAGACCAAATAGTATGCTGAAGCAAATCATTTAATTTAGTAAAGTCAGTTTTACGAAAGCAACGTGTCTTTAAAGAATTGTTAGATGCTGGTGTAAGGTTAAGAATTTCGAAGGAAAGTTCTAAGGTTGGATGGTAGGTATCTTCAGGAAGCACTAGAGGGGATACTCTACTAACATTACTTCAATCAGAATCAGAAACAAATATCATATCTAACATTTTATTACTACTGTTATGCACCCTGTTAACTTGTAATGGGCCCAACTCTAAAAGCCCATCGATAAAATCATCAGAAGTGGCCGGTAATTGCGCCAAAAATGTATCATTCACAGACCATACAACATGGAGCAAATTAAAATCACCAACCACTATATGTTGATCCATTTTCGTCAACAACGACGAAACAAGTTGCAGAGCATTCAAATGGGTTATGTAAATGTTATTATCAGAATTGGGAGGAATATAAGAGCATGTAATATACAATGAGCGGCTGCTACATAATAGTTTAACACATATGAACTCAATATCCGGATGATCATATGAATGAATCTGTTCAGAGGAAATACAAGAGTCAACAGCTATGAGAAAACCGCCCCCCTTGCCGGTGGTGCGATCGCATCTGTACAAGTTATACTTACTAGGCAAAACGGAATAATCAGATATATTAGGTTTTAACCAGGTTTCTGTGAATGCAACTATCTGTGAATAAAAAGATAAGCTGTTTACATAAAGATTAGAAAGTTTAGTGTTAAGGCCTCGAACATTTTGATAGGCCAAGCTAACTACTTTTATTAGTTTTTTGCCGTCGTTGAGGCAACAGGATGGATAACCGGCGGTGCATAACTGATTCTTATGCCAATATTTACATTGTTTCGCCTGTTAACATACTCCTTTACTACGAGCTTTGATGGACAAAACTTTTCAGAACAAATTGTTATGAAAAATTCGGGCGGAACACCCAACTTGTAAGAAGATATGCTTCGGGCGTGTTTAAATTTAAACTTTTCCACAGTAATAAGCGGGGAATCAATTTTACTTTTAACGTAGGCATTTACATCCTCCAATGAAGTATCGGAGGCAAGCCTTGACACGAATATGAACTTATTTACGGGTACAACAACAAGAGGCTTGTGGACCCGTGCTGTACCTCAAGTAGAATCAGTTGGCACACAGGCTGTTGAAACAGAAAGATTGGGAGCTATGTTGTTATATTGACCGTTAGAGTCTTGATTTTTAATAGGCGAGTTAAACAACATAAGCGGGCTAGCTGAAATACCCGCTGGGGGATTAATGCTAGGCACTAGAAGGGATTTAGTGGGCGGAATAGTTGGGACAGCAAGTGGGTTAGGACCCGAAGACTTTTTTCGCTTCGGAGATTCGGTTATCACCTTGCCATTTTTGAAGTAAGACTCTAGGTCTTTATATGACATATGCAGGTTGTTAAATGCAACATGCATAGCCTTAAAACCGGCATGAGTCTGCCTCATAAATTGGGAAGATTCCTTCACCACCTCGTTGCATGGCTCACAGTACCATTTCAGGCCTGTGTCAGCCAGCAAGCAGTCCCTAATTTTGGCTGTAAAGCCAGCACATTTCATGTGTATCATGTTATCGCACAACCTACACAATATAAAATCTTGGTTGGTTGTTCCAACCAACTTGCAATTGGTACTGCAGCAAACCAGCATTATGATTTTATACAATAAAAAAATAAAAATTAAATTAATTAATTATAACAATTGATATGCAATATCAAAACAAGGTAATGTGCAAGTTTAAGAGTAAGACAGTTTCGAGGCAATGAGCGCGACAAAACGGTAAAAAGATAAGCGAGAGTGCGTGAGTGCGTAGGCAAATGCAACGGCAAGTATGCCGGATAAGAGCGGACGAAAGCTGCAGCAGACTGAATGCTGGGGAGCGAGAGCAACAATAATAGACAAGCTGGTTGTTGTTAGTGGACGAATACACAGAGTAGACAAGAGCAGAAAAAACGAATGTATGTATGTTCGTATGTTTTCTTTATTTTAAAGCAATGCAGCGTCAGTTCAGCTGCATATTGAAATGACTATTAAGCTTACAATATTTTGTTATTCACACGTAAACATATACAAAGTATATCTGCGATCACTGCTAGTATTTATTACCAAATAAAGCCGAAATACACACCTTAAACAACACAGGAAAATAATAAATTACTGAGAGCACTCAAAAACACAACCGTCACCAACGAAAAACAAACGATCTAGTGTGTTTGATTAATGCTAACGCTCCGCCCGAAAGATAGGATTTTAAATAATGAAATCCTTGGCAATCAGTGAGACTTGTATTAGACGCAATCGATCCAGTAAACATGTCTGAAAAATGTTTTCCTCATAGTTTCTCGAAAGGGTTGGAAGCTTGATACGCTTGATCTGAAAGTCCACGTGCCCTCTCTGAGAAGTATTCGGCGTCTGAGCTAGAACTTGCGGGCGATTATCCGCGAATTCACCGAATTATGCGCAAAAGTAATTTGGCTTTTGCAGAAGCCACTTTGTTTGTTAAGGAGACGGTTCTTTACGATGTAGGAATCTATAAATCATCGTTGACAAACACAATGAGCTTATTTTACTATCCCGAAAACAAACGTTTTACTGGCGATCCGGCTCGAAGGACCAAAAAGTTTATTTTCATTAATGAACTATACTTTTCACCGAACATTCAATTTAGTAAGGTGATCGCGATGCGCTGTGGTTGCATTGGTAAGAAAAGTATGACTGACTGTACGTTCTTGCAAAATACAAGAGTAGCCAGAATTAGGTAGTAAACAAGATACAGTTAAAGTTTATGTATGGAAAAGTACTGGCTTTAACCTTGCGTTTTGGTAAAGCTTCAGGGATACATACAATGCAAAACTGCGCTCTGCATGCGTTTAAGCTAAGCTTTCATGCATACATAATAATTCAAGCTGCGCTTTGTCTATGTGCGTGTGCTTGTGCTTGTGAATAACATTAATAGATAAGAACAAAGTATGAATAAGAATATATTTACAGGGTTTCTGGATCCCAAACAATGGGTAACTGTGGTTCTGAGTATGGCGGACTATTAAAATAATGTTATAGCGTATTTCCACTGCTCAGTTATTCTGTTAACAGTAACTTAATAGTAACTGAAGTTCAGTTTCGATGTATTCTCCTATAAGAAACTAACCATAAACTAAGTAACAGATAGACGTGTTTACAGAATTGTCGGTTCCCCTGAATGACTTTCAGCTGAGCTTGTTTTGATTATTGCTTCTTTGTTTACAATACACAAAGCCGCCATACACTAGTGCGTATACCCATGCTACATATATACGTATATGTAATGATAATGTAATGATTATGTAATGTTTATTAACTAAATATGAGTAACAATGTTTATAAAAGATCGATTTCAATTCGCAACGATTAATATTAAACAACTTTCAACTTAAGCAACTTAGAGTGTTCAACTTAACTCGCGTCAACTTCTACTTTTCGACTTCTATATACTTCTACTTTCCGACTTCTATGTACCTCCCGTACGCTTGAAGACTTGTTACTACTGCCACGATCGTGTGTATTCACGAAAACAAATTCTAATCGATACCTATCGAAACAGCAATGTATCAATACCCCTTTACACTCGGCCATCCTGAATCTCGTCGTCTGTCCCAGACGACATTTACTCTTCATTCTGTTCTATATACTTCCATAGCTTCAAATTATCTGCGCTTGTAGACGTTGTGTTCGGACCTTCTACATTTGCAGCTTTTCGAACGATATAACGTCCGCAACGGTTGACTTTAATAACTTCGTATGGACCAAGAAAATTGCTCGCCAATTTTCTGCCCGCAACAAATTGCGTTCGCTTCACTGCTACCAAATCGCCTTCCTTGTACACATTATCGCCTTTACGCTTTTTGTCATAGTTTCTTTTATAAGCCTCTTGCGCCTTAGATATCTGCATTTTGGCCTCTTCGCTTAACTGCTGACGTTCTTCATTAAAATCTTCTAACCTTTCCTGTTCAAGCAACTGTAGCAGTTTATCGCTAACCTTGACTTGCATCTTTGTTCCAAATAACAGCTCAAACGGAGTCTTCAGTGTAGAGGAATTAATATGCGAATTGATTGCAACTTGCACTTGCGCAACCCACCTATACCATTTAGCCGGTTCTTCTGACGACAGTTTGGACATAATGGACAATATCGACCTATTTACTCGCTCAATCTGTCCGTTTCCCCTTGCAACTCCTGTTGTTGTCAGAACATGCTCGATAGCATTCGTTTTTGTGTACTCCTCAAAAGCGTTTGACGTAAACGCAGATCCACGATCGCTAATTATACGATATGGCATACCGAAAACGTCAGACCAATCCTGTAGTTTCTTTAGCACCTCCTCACAGCCAGTTGATTTTACCGGAAAAAGCCATACAAACTTGGAAATACATCCACCATTGCAAATATCTACTTATATTTTTTCGACGTTGCGTCCATTGGTCCTAGATGGTCGACGTGGGGTGTGTGCAACGGTTGACCACCTTTGTCAATACAGCAAAGGTATCCTTCCTGCTTACCAAGCTTTTTGTTTGTAATAATGCATTTTATACAGCTTTTGACTACTTGAGCAACTTTTCGTTCCAAATGCGCAATCCAAAATTGCTGCTGAATGGCGTGCATGGTCTTCTGAATCGAAAAATGTCCCACATTGTGCGCTTCGTTTATAATCTCGTGTTCCATTTTTTTAGGAACCACCATCAACTCATTTCCATCATCGACTTTATAGACCAACTGCCCTTTAAGTTTAAATCCATCGTACGGCTGTGTTTTGAGAATTTCCATAATGGCGCTGACTAATGCATCGTCCCTCTGTGCTTTCTTTAGACGTGCAGAAACTTCAGAGCCAATTGTAAGCACGACGGGATATCGACTGAGAAAGTCTACGTGTTTCATTCTTGTTGCTGGTCTATGTACCACTTCGAAAGTATAATCCTGCATACACATGATCCAATTCGCAACCTCTCGTGGAACATCCTTTTTATTGACGGTTTGGGAGAACGCTGCGCAGTCTGTTACCAACGTAAAGTTTACTCCCAAAAGATAATGTCTGAACTTTTGCATAGCAAGATGGGCAGCTTTTACTTCCAGTATATAACTGTGACGCTTAGGATCTGATGACGACGTTTTCTTGCTCCAGAAAAATACAGGGTGTAGTTCCTGATCAAATCGCTGAAGTAAAGTTGCACCAAATCCGTCAGCTGAAGCATCTGTGTGTAACTCCGTGGGTGCATATTTACTGTAAATTCGCAGAATAGGCTCTGTGCATAGCGCATCCTTCAACTGGTTAACGGCGTTCGTCTCAGCAGTCCCAACCATAAATTTCGCGTCTTTTTTCAACAGCATTGTCAATGGGCGAGACATCTGTGCGTATCCTTTAATAAATTTTTTGAAGAAACCCGTCAAGCCTAAGAAAGACTGTACTGCCTTTATATTTTTGGGCATTGCAAACTGCTTGCCTGCGTTTGTCTTTTCCTGGCCAGGCCAGATCTTTCCACCTTCAACCGTATGTCCGAAAAAACTCTATTTTCCTCTCCAAAAAACGACATTTCTTCCACTTAATTTTCAACTGGGCCTCCGATGCGACTTTCAACACCAACTTCAACTTCGTCACGCATTCATCCTCCGATAGTCCATAAATTATAATATCGTCCATGTATAATTGCATCACGTCTTGTCTGATAAGACCGTCGAAAATACTGTTAACGAACCGTATAAATGCTGCAGGTGAATTGGTAAATCCAAACGGGGCTTTGTTGAACTCCTACAGGCCCTCCTTTGTCACAAAAGCAGTGTTTTTGCGACTCTCCTCTTCAATGGGTACGTGGAAAAAACTATTCTCCAGATCCATAACGACAAAAATCTTGGCAGCCTGCAACTTTTCCAGAACATCATCCATAAGCGGAACTGGAAAACAATCCTTAAGCACCATATTGTTTAACTGCCTGAAGTCAATGCAAATTCTGTTTGAACCGTCCTTTTTCTTCACGATCACCACTCTGCTTGCGAAGTTGGATGTAGACTTCCGAACAATGTTTGTATTTAGCCATTCGTCAACTTGTTTCCGGATGGCCTCACATTCGACTGGCGAATGACGACTTGGCTGCTGTCGAAACGGAGTAATTTGCCCATCTGGTATGATCTTTAGTTTGACTGGACACTGTATCGGCAATTCTGATGGCTTATATGCTTTAATCAACGACGAGACCATTGGCATAAACTGCGGAGGGGTGTGTATATTAATCTCAGTTTCGACCACATTATATATACTTAGCTCTTTGAGAGGTTCATCGTGCTCCCACGCCGCTGTCAACATGAGTGTGTACCCTTTCTCATCCAGCACAATAGTAAACTTGGACACAAAATCGTATCCGAGCAAGGCGTCATATTCAATCTTAGCGTCTGGCACGACGACGAACTTCTGTACACCAGTGATACCATCGACTTGAAGCGCTCCCGAAAATTCACCTATCGGCAGCGTTTGTACTGCGCCAAGGCCGCGCAAAACTGAATGACTTATTTGCAATTCGACGTTTTTCATTTTTTTGTATACACTGTTCTTTATTATTGATACGTCTGAACCGGTATCAATCAAGCATTCGACTATGACGTTATTGAAAACAATTTTTTTGCAACGCTTGTTCTCTTTTACAACGTTAACGTTCTTGGTTAATTGTTGGCAGTTTTTCGAAATGTGCCCATTGCCGTTACACCTGAAACACTTAGTTTCCAATTTACAATCTTTTCGCAAATGTTCTGATGAGCCACAATTAAAACAACGACTTTGTTTTACATTTTGCACTCTTTTCTTGTCACCAATGTCTAATTGTGTTCTTTTATTTTCGTTCTCCTTTACTTGCTCATACACCACGTACTTCTCGTGCAATTCGTAGAATGTCTTACACATGTACATATTGTACTTGTATTCGGTTTTGATACGTAGGCCATCGACTATGTAGCGGATCACTGAAACAACGTCTATGTCGGCACTGAGAGCGGCTAGCTTCCTCATATTCAAAACATAATCATGAAAAGATTCATCAGGCGACTTGACGCGTTCTCGTAATTTTTTATGCACATCTGCGCTAGAATATGCACGCTTAAATTCTTCCACTATGGTCTCTTTTAAATGCTGATATGTACTCACAAACACAGATTCTAGAAACAACTTAGCAGATTTTGACATTTTACCTCGTGCTTGTACATATTTTTGTTTCTCACTTAACTCGTATGCTTCTGCATTCTGTTCGAAATTATTAAACCAATATTCGACTGGAACACTGTGACCGTCAAAGTCTGGTATAATTTTCGCAAAACTGTCCGGCGTTATTTTACTTTCCGCGTGTCCGATCTCGTCGATTTGTATTTTCAGCGATAACAGCTTAATAATTTCTTGTAAACTTTTATTGTTTTCTTCAATTGTTTCTTCCATTTTAACATGTTTTTTTCTTGCAATAATTCTATTTCACTTTTGCCTTCTTTTGCGTTCTTTTTCTTACTTGTCGATGCTGGTGTAATTTTTTCAACTGTTTCTTCTTCGTTGTTCTTTTTCTTACTTGTCGATGCTGGTGTAATTTTTTCAACTGTTTCTTCTTCGTTGTTCTTTTTCTTCTTTACCGGCGTTTTTGTTAGTCTCATTTTTCATGTATATGCATACGAACACAACTTTACACAAGTATATATGTACATGCGAATTTGCGGCTTTGAATTTGCTACTGCGTAGTTTCAACTTTGATCATTCTTTACAATTTTCCACTTTTATTATTTAGGCTGTTAACTTCAATATTTAGACACGGTTGAGCCCCCAAATGTAATGATTATGTAATGATAATGTAATGATTATGTAATGTTTATTAACTAAATATGAGTAACAATGTTTATAAAAGATTGATTTCAATTCGCAACGATTAATATTAAACAACTTTCAACTTAAGCAACTTAGAGTGTTCAACTTAACTCGCGTCAACTTCTACTTTTCGACTTCTATATACTTCTACTTTCCGACTTCTGTGTACCTCCCGTACGCTTGACGACTTGTTACTACTGCCACGATCGTGTGTATTCACGAAAACAACTGCTAATCGATACCTATCGAAACAGCAATATATCGATACCCCTTTACATATATATTTGCAGTTTTGGTGGACTTGGGATCCGAAATGATTTTTTTTATAGTGTTTTAACTTCGTATCATAAGCATGTGTGTATAAATGTCAGAATTTAATTGTGTATTGTCATTCTTTGACCTGCGTCGATCATTATGAATTAGGACAATGATAATTGCAATTATGTTTTTATATATATAAAATATATTTAATTCAATTTCATGATCAATATTTTAAAATTGTTTCGCCTTCTCACATTTAGCTCAAGGTACTTGGTTGGCAAAGGGCATATGCGTTGGTAGTGCATGTTATATGCTGTTATGTGGCGTGGGACAGGTATCAAAATATCACAAAATACCTTAGGCAGGCAAGCTAAGGTTCTGCTGAGTTCAGCGTCCGCACGGTTCGCGGCTGGTAACGTGAGCCGCACTTGCAGCGGGCGCTTGTTGGTGGCTAACTATTCCCCCCAAAGAAGAACAGCCGTCCTCGGCCATGCTCAAGGTAACGACAAGCTCTTTGTCGCTTGGTGGCGATGAAATGCTGGAGGAGTACGAGACCACTTATCATGCTTCCAGTGCTCAGACCCAAGCAGAGTATCAGTAATGACCTGGAACTTCCAATGAATTCGCTGAAGAAAGTTAATGTTCTTCTCGCTCAGTTGGTGCAGGAAAGGCAGGCTAAGTACATCGTCGTGTCCGGCTATGTTGAGCAACGGCGAGGCTGCAACGCCGGTGATTCGGTTTAGGATGTTGTTCAAATTCCCGTATTAGGTGCCATTGATGATAGCGCAGTTGATAAAGGTGAAGAGGAAGGTACCGGAAATTTCAATCTCGCAATCTACGTCAATGCTGATGCTAGCGGTGCGATCGTTGATGATAATTATCGTCTGGCAGTGTGAAATGCCGCCAAAGTACAGTTCTTGTGCACTTGACTCTTCGATTCGTCTGCAGAAAGTAGTCGTCGTCGCGACGATGCATTTCCTCGTGCCCCAGATGTTGCCGTCGCACTCTGTCAGAACGTTATCGGGCACCTGCAGTATGGACCCATTGTGCGGGACCGGGCATATAAGAGTCTTTCTGCAAAGCTGATTAACTCTGGGTAAATTAATAACTAAAAGAATGAAATCTTGTGATTGTAAAACTTGAATACTGGATACTTTTAAAACTTTGGTGGTAGTAAGCCATGTGAATTGAATAGTCTAAATGTTCTCCAAGTTCGCAAAGTCCAAGACTGTGGGGCTAATTATACTTAATTTGGCAAGGGTAATTTGATAGCAAAATGTTCTGAATGTTTCCGGCCAGAAGGGTCTTATATAAGAGTCCCGTATCAATTTGTGATTCTTTTCTCGATTATAGAATTTTATTAAAGGTGTCTGTTAAAGTGTTTATCTGGTCTTGTGTCTAAGTGTTTAAAAGTACCTGTCTATTGTTGGACTTTACTAGCTGGGCTTCGGTAATCCAAACATTTCCAGAGTTCGATGCGTCCGCTGTTCCGGCGACAACTTTCAATATGGACCCCAAGAAGTTCAAACTTTTTGCTAATCGGTGGTGAATGGTAATAGCGGACGGCATTCTGCTAAGATGTTCTGTGTCGACATCTAATAACTTCTCATATGCGATTTGGGGAACGAATCGGACAATCTCTAGGTTCCCTCAACCATTCGTGCAAAATCTGTAAGATTTGTTGTATGGCGAAGATAGCCATAAACCTCCCATAAAATCAGGCATCCCCATCGGATACTGGGATGTATTCGG